>CM051456.1:13479270-13579839 GCA_028274465.1 Plantago ovata | reverse complement strand
TGCATCGATTTTTTAACTCTTGGATTAACTTCCCCCTAAACTATCAATTTTAGGAAGAAAGTTGGTACAGTCTAATATTTATATTTATGAACATTGTTTAAAGTGATTTAAATGTAATAGTTCTCATATGTTAGCAACACTCACATGTAGTAATATGCCTATTCATTAGAAACACAACACTACGCGTCGACATTTCATAATCCAAATGATAGTCGCACATACCTACACGGCTACACACAATAATGTGAAGTGCGTGGTACGCATGTAAGTTCAATTCTCTATTAAATTGATAAGAGATCTTTAATTAAGCATGAGTTATTTTTATTAATAAGCATAGTACTAGAGATAAGGTCGAACTTAAGGCAATGAACTACTATTTCTGTCAGTTCATAATTAGTTTCTCTTGTAAAAATCTCATGTATACAGTATAGTGTGTTAATGTTACAATATTTGACGCCATATAGTCATATACTTATATGCATGGTCCCCAATTGTTATGGGCTCCAATAATAATTAATGGATTCCTGATCTGAATTCCTTAAAAGATATGATGTTAGATACCTTTGTTCCAGGACACACAATCTTACATGGCATGGGGCAATTTAGATTGATTTCAAAATCAAATCTGTGATATTCCTATAGCTCAAATCGGGGACTCCCAATATATAGCTGAGCTGACCAATTTAGCCTGATAAATGTGTTAGTTGTGTTCATCAATGCTCAATGAATAGGTTCTCCAGTTTTCTTCAACCTATTTACTTACGGAAAGAAAATCTAGTAGTGCTGCTGTACCAACGAGTTGTATCTATACAAGACTTAGGACAAAGGACAACCTATACACCATTTATTGTGATTTACATTTACCAGTTTGTATTGTACTCCAGTACATGCCAAATCAATACTGCCCACCTTTTCATGAATTACACCATTTGCATGCTAGCTAAAGTTAATGTTGTTACTTAAAAGTGTTTATGTGCAGTGTCCATGTACACATACTATATAACACATTGAGGTTCTTCTTGCTCTAACATTTCGTAACATACAATTGCAGCAGAAACATTTAGGACCAATATCCTCACTCGCAGTTAACATACCGGACGACATTCTGTACTCTGCATCCCTTGACAAGACGGTAAAAGTATGGAGAATATCCGATTGCAAATGCATAGAGACCATCCACGCGCACCATGAGCCTATCAACGCAATAGTGTTATCAGATGATGGTACACTCTACACAGCCTCAGATGATGCCACCATCAAGGTTTGGCAACGTGATTTCTGTACCAGGGCTCGACTCCACGCCTTAACCGTGACCCTACCAGTCAAATGCTCCCCTGTCAAGGCCCTGACTTTGACCTTGGATGGGAAGGTTCTCTATGGAGGGTGTAGTGATGGCTATGTGCACTATTGGGTTAAGGGTTGGGTCTCAGGGCAATTGCAATACGGGGGTGCGCTCACGGGCCACACGCACTCGGTGTTGTGCTTAGCTAGTATGGGTAATTATATGGTGAGTGGCTCAGCTGATGTGACGAGCAGGGTTTGGGTCAGGGAGCCGGATGGTATACACACGTGTATTGCGGTGTTGCAAGGTCATAGAGGGCCTATTAGGTGTGCCACGATGTTTTTTGATGATAATCTTGGTGAGGCGTACTGTAATGTTTGCACGGGGAGTGTCGATGGAGTGATTAAAGTATGGCGGGTACGTAACACCACGATGCAAGGTAAAGATTCATCGAATAGCGCCCGAGAGTATTTTGAGCTAACATAAGATATGGAAATTGGGAATGGTGCTAGTTTGGCTAGTCTGATTCTTGGATCATAGATTGGTGAAGTTATATAGAAGAGCTAGAGAACTAGCTTGTATATGTACTAATTGCGACTGAAGTAGTAGCTTAGAACTTGAGCAAGTTAATTAGCTAGAAACCTTCTTCTTTTAACTTTGCTCATGTGGCCTAAAGAGTGAAGACTAATATATTACTTCATCTTGCATGCATGTATGTATGGTTCTTGATTAACCATAAGATATTCATGACATATAGATGCTTTCATTGCCTTGTAACACTTGTGCAGATTCTTAAAAATGGAGCAAATACAGAATTACAGACAACAAATGAAGTGATCCATTATTACTTTACTACGGATCATGCATGTCATGACCAATTGATTTCAATCAGCAAGGACAAAAAAGAAAGAAAGATTCTTACCAGAAAATAGATTTATAAGGATGAGAAATGTACTATATATATTTCAACCTCAATTAGTACAAGGTGCTCCAAATCTAGTTTGAACCTTGTGTAAAGATTCACAGGTCATGGATCCTGATCATCACGGCCGGATTGGTTCCCGTTGTATGTGCAATTGCACCATCTGAATCATGTTCACTGTGTGCTGCGTCAGTCTTCCTTCTCAATAGCAGACGCAAAATAGTGTAGAGTAGACGGAGAGAAACAAAGACAGCGAAGATTATGAGGGCTGAAAAGGCCCATGATTTCACAGAGGATGGCCTGCATCCAAACAGGACACCGAAGCATACCATTGCCAAGTGATGCAGAGGGATATACTGGAATCTTTTAATCCTGGATGTAAGCTTTAATTCTTTTTGCTAGCAATTTCAAGTGATGTGATATGAGTATTATCTGGCCACTCATATGTCTTGTGTAACAAGAATGGTATAGTTGAGAAAGAGAAATATGGTGCAGGACTGCAGGGTAATGGCAAAGAAAAGGCAAGAAAGTGTCACTTTTCCTTTACTGTTTTGATTTCTAGTGGTGGCTTTCTCATGTTGTACATGTCTTTAGCAAGATCTAGTTTTCACAATGTATTTTACACGTATTTGAGATATTATAAAATGTTGTATTGAACCAGAGATATTATCTGGTTTACTAGCTGCATTTCAAAACTACTAATACGAATTGATTAACAATTAACCAAGTGCTGACTTATTTCTCTAGGGTAATTGGATATCGTAAGGGAGAACTAAATCTCTCGCATAAAGTGCAAAGGCCGCCCAAGTGGTGAGGTCCCACCCCCATCACTTAGAACCAGTCAAGCACGTTAAAGGAAATAGAACAAGTAGCCCAGAATACTAGAGTACTAGACCGCCGGGCTAAGGTTATTCAAAGGTAGAGTAAAGTTACCATGCCCAATTCCTAGGGCGGGATATCACCGATAGTAAAAGAAAATGGGAAAAATACATAAATAAATTAATAAATAAAACAAATAAAAAGAATATTCACCTTCAATAATCACTTACCAAAGTGTCGCTACTTTTAATGGGTGTGGACTTAAAAAACTCACTTAAGTGGATTTAATGGGGATTTTTTAAATCCGCCTACATAAATGGACCTCAAAATCTTCCTCAGTTGGATTTAATAATAAATTTAACATCTGGAAGCTAATTCCGGTCACTGAAATTTACTGAAACTAGGTAAAAATGACTGAAACTAGCTGAAAATGGACCTTAATATCTTGTCAACTGGATTTTATAACAAATTTGATATCCGGAAGAAGCTAGTTTCAGTGCTAGTTTCACTGAAACTAGCCGAAACTAGCTAAAAATGATTGAAATTTGTTAAAACTAGCTAAAATGACTGAAACTAGCTGAAATTAACTGTTAATTTTTATTTTTTTAATGAAATTAACCGTTAATTTCATTGCGCTGAAACTAACTATAAAATGATTAAACTAAATCTAAAAACTTATTTAAAACAAAAAACTAGTTTAAAACAAAAAACTAGTTTCAGACAAAAATTGGTTTCATAAATTAGTTGAAACTATATGAAACTATCTAATATTATTTTCCAATTTTATAAATATAAGTTCAAATATTATTTTTTCTATACAATTTATAAAAATATTATTTTCCATTTTATAAATATAGATTGTATCGCAATAATAATATTTGGAGTTATATTATAGAAATGGAAATCTTATATTTTTATATTATAAATTTTAAAATTATTTTTTCGATCGGTATGAATTAAGATTAATTTGAAATTAAAAATTTAATCGTAGGAAAACTTTTAAATTGAAGGAATATTATATAGGGAGCTCGTAAGACTTTAAATATATATGAGAGAGTCAAGTCTCAAATTTAATAAGTCGGAGTTATTATCTTAGTGAAGGTCGAGAGTTCATCAATTATTTTCGCAAAAATTTTATTTTGCACTAAAACCTTTTTCATATTTTTGATAATACACTTAAACCTTTGTCTTATTCCAAATCACACACATACCTTTTATCAAAAATTTTAAATTACACAAGCGTTGGATGGTGTTAAATTTTCCGTTATCTAACCTTTTTTTATTTCAAATTACACACATTACTTTCACACAAATTTCAAAGTGCCCAAAATAAAATAAAATAAAATGAAATAAATATATAAATAAAAATTGATTTTTTTTCCAAAAATCCTCCATTGTAACTCCAATTTTGGTAGATGTGAACTTTATAACAAAAATGTCTCCACTCAATCAACAACCATCACACGACAACAAGAACCAACCTTCACCTTAGCAATCGACAGGAATAAGCAACCAGGAATCCAAACATAAATTTCTTTTGGTTCGCGATTCTGATTGTCGAAGAACATGAGCCCGCCAAATGTACCAAATAACTCGATCACCACGGCTTGCTCCTTCAAATTCGGCCTGTGCCGTCAATGACTCCGGATCCATATTCTTCACCTTGTCTCACCTTGACAGACACCGTGGGTTTAGAGGTATAGTTGAATTTGGGGAAGGAGAAAGACAAACATGTTAAATTACGATATTACCCCTAATAGAAAACTTAACACCATCCATCTATCTTTGTGTATTTTGAAAATTTTGGTGAAAGATTCGTGTGTGATTTGGAATAAAACAAATGTTCAAGTGTATTTTCAAAAATATGAAAAAGGTTCGTGTGCAAAATAATTTTTTTTCATTATTCCCTAAAAAAATTAACCAATTAAATGAAATTCTTAAAATTTTGCTGACGAAGTTCTATGCACTCTAAAAATCTATAAAAAACCGATCAAATTCTTCAAAGCAGTCGTCACCGCCGACGAGCGAGTGCGAATGATAGGTTGCAGGTCACTACTCATCATCAGGTAAACCCACCCACTTCTCAAACTTGACTCAATTTCTACAAATCCACAATCAATTTTCTCTTCTAAACAATCCATGAAATTAAAACTACACTAACTAACAGTATCTTCAAATTACCTTTCATACAGAACTAGTTACACCCGAGCTTGGCGAAGCACGAAGCTATTGCAGTGCCAAAAGGTATGGAAATAGGCTTTCAATATTAAATTACGCCGATCAACTTCATTTATTTTTATGTGTTACTACTAGTAGGTTTTAGCATACGAGTTTAGTATTTTTGGTCAATTGTTTCAGCACAAGCATGAACAATTCCGTTGTTTAAGCTCTGAGTTAAAAATGGATTATACGAAGCGGAAGCAGCGGCTTGAAATAACCAATCGCCGAAAGCCAGATTCTACTGTCAAGCAGACATGGCGAAAAGTTTCCACTCACCCTACTTACCAAGGTACAGTACTACATGCTCAAGTAGTAATTTGGTGTGAATATATAAGAAGATTTGCTTCACAAATTATGAATTGATTTGCTGTTTGAATATCTTTTAGACCAAGGGAATGTATGTATTCTTATGTGGGCATATTGCATTTGGTTATCGTATATTTGTAAATTAGAATGATGTTGATACTTCTTTTCGTCATGATTTTATCTTGAAATTAAGCTTCACATTTTCAGGTAGTAAGGAGGAGGTGCAGCAGAGTGGGGAACAAGAAATGCATCATTCTACATCACAAGCTGCATATAAAGATGATGCACCTGCATGTTCAAGTACAGTAGGTGGAAGCAGCAGTAGTGATATGCATGTGGATGGAAAGTTAGTTCCTTCTAAGAAGCATTCAGTGTTGATGGAGGTGAGTGCTTGAACTTTTGGTTTCTTCTGATTAACTGAAGTCAGTGTATTTTGGTTATACCTAATACCTATTACTTGGAAAGAAAGAAAAAAGTGTAGTTATTTATAATTTCTCAGTAATAGGTCCATCTTGATTAGTTCTTGTGCATATTTCATTATTCTTTGTTTCACATTTTATCTTAAATTGTAGTAGTAATAGACTAATAGTGTTTCCCTAAGTTGCTGCAATTGAAATGCACTGCTTTCATTTTGGCAGACATGATGTATTGTTTTGCTGATAAATGATTGAAAAGTTAGTACATGTCTTAATTAAGGCTCTGTATGCTTCAAGGACAAGAGAAACTCTTCTAAAATAAAATGGATGAAATTTTTTCTTCCCGATGGTTGCTACAAGGGAAATGGAAATTAGTTTAAATTTAAAAAAAGAACAGAAGGTAGAAAAATTAAATAAACCATATGGCTATAGTTAATGCTAAGATAGCCATCCTCCTACCACTTTGCTTACCCTGCTTGCTGTCAGTATATCTAATTAGCTTGTTTGAATGTAATTCTAGTTCCTATTGCAATTTTTGAATAAAATCACTTCTTGATAGCTGAATGCTTTTGAAGAATATGAGTCGTGGGAGAGTACACATTCTCGAACTATCTTCCTCTTCCCTTTTTTCTTTTGTTATACTGTTCACTTGATTTATTTATTTGCATATTTCATGTAGTTTTTCCCTGTCTTCTTCCGGGGCTGTACTTATATAAAGGGCATACCCTGTGCACTGAGCCCTCCTCAGTGATGTGTTGGTGGGTGGGTATATACAGTACACAGGCTTAGCGAGGCTGTTTCCTGAGCACTAATTTGTGGTTGTGGTTATACTTATTATTGGTAAAAATGTCAGTTTGTTGTCTATAAATCAGATTGCATCAGGGATACAAGGCAATGTAAAAATATTTAAAGCTATTTCTGCTCCTTGAATAATTTGAACTTGGTCTTGTGGGTGGCTCTTTGACAAAACAGCCTGTGCAATCCTCACTAGTGATTGAACGAATATACCCTTAATGACTTAGAAGTTTCTTGTTTGCATGCTTTATATTCGAGAAGATTTCGACTTTTGATTTGTAGGCCTTCGTCACAGAATATTGTAATGGATTATTTTTTTGAAAGCTTGTAATGATTCGTTATCACCCAACAGTACCTCTTGTTCAATGGATATTTGTGTGTGTGTGTTTGCAGATTGGAAGCTCGCTGATGCGTTTTGTTAGAGGCAAAGAGTATGTACTTATGCGTGTATTTTAGCAATATGGAAAATGGTAAATTTATTATACAACTTGGTTTTTTAACAGGGGATGCACACGGGCAGAAATTGAGGAGGAATTTGGAGTTAAAATTGTATTTCTAAATTCCAAAAAAGAGGAATCCATCAGTGAGTTTGTTCTTCATTGTTTATTACTTTTGAATGTGGTCTGTTTGTATTCTGCCTTTAAAACTTACTGTCCAACAACTTGAATGAGTTTCAAACTGACAAAGTCCAATGTTGATTTCAAGGTTCCTGCTTGCTATGTTGTCTTCTGCTTCATTATTGAATAAAAAGTTGGCAAAACTCTAAAGTAGTAATTCTCCCCCCCCCCCCCCCCCCAAAAAAAAAAAAAAAAGGAAAATAATGACGTTATGATATTAATTTAACTATCAAAACTTTAGTTTTCTTGTCATGATTATCTGCTCTAGCTTCTAAGGGCTTAACTAGATGTAGGATAGTTGTTCTCTGTTGTATTTTCTTATACTCTTGTACTTGACCCACATCATATGGCAAGTGGCTTATGGTTTTGTACGCACAATGTACGATTGAGAGAATTGTTCATATGTATATTTTTTCAGTTTCATATTATATTTGAAATACCAACTGGAGAACTGTCAACTGAAATTTTTTGTCGAAAATTGGAACTTGGAAAGGATATAGACAATTCACACTATATGTGCCGAAAAAGAGAGCCTCCCTTAGCTTATACTCTGTGTTAGATCTTTTTATGCAAAATGTGTATGTGTGTGTGAGTATTCAATCTGTCCCCTGTTTTTTAGGTTCTGCTTGGAATGTTCTATATATTTGATCTTTTTTTCTTTTTTATTAAGATGTTCCTCTCTTGTAGTCTTGTTAATTCACTCAAAAAAATATTTTTTTCACACTGTTAAGTTTTATCATGTTTGTGGTTAGTTGACTGAATAAGGAATTATCTCTGTCCCTTGTGCTGACTAACTCATGTGAAATGTATTATTGCTTGCAGTCATTGAAAGTAACTCTGCTGAAAGTGTAGCTAAAGCATCAGAGAAAATACAGAGCATAATAGATAAGGTTAGGTTGTTATACTATTGTTATTCGGTGCAAAATTTACTCTGCTCAAAAGTGCACAATAACTTTTGTTGTCAAAAAAACTATTTGGTCCATTCCATGCCTGTGACGAAAAACAACTTTGAACCAAAATACGAAGTACTTTTTTATATGATATGCCATAATTGATTTGATGCTTCCATTACTGGAAATTGTAATGTACCCTGATTAATTTCTATAATAGGCATTTGTAGCCTGTTAACAAGTAATTTACATATTCTTGTGTTACAGGCAGTTAATAGTCGAGAATTCGACTATACTCACTTTGTCTCACTGCCTTTGGCTATTCATCCTGGCCTGGTCGAAGAACTAGTCAATTTTCAAAATGTGATACTTGGAGCAGATTCATCTGATAAAAATGAGGATCTGGACAGTGATGCTGTAGGAGATGTTTCAAACGTAATTGAGGAAGGCCAGATTTCAAGTAAAGCTTCTAAAGTTTCTGTTAGTCTGAAAGATGGAAAAGCTGTTGGTAATGTTGAATTAAATATAACAAATGACTAGAATTCAGTGGAAACTGCTGTAGTTCTGTTGAACTCAATGCTGAAAATGCTGATGCACCTGCGGAAGTAAATCTAACAAGTATTCCTCTCATAAGTTATCTTCCAAAAGAGTCGAGAGCTTCTGCCTCACAGAAACTTCCTGTAGTTCAACTTTTTTTGCTTGATAGAAAATTTTACATCGCAGTATCTAAAGCCCAGTGTTATTTCCCAATTCTTTATAGATATGCTTACTCGTTCACTTGGATGTGAAAACTTATATGTAATGAATTTCCCCTTATTTCCCCTTTCTTTGTGGTGATACTGATAAAAACTTCATAAGTTCATTCATTTGCTTCTTAAGACGGCAGAGATTTCATAATCTTTACCCTATATAGCTTTTCAAAATTGACCAGTTCATTTTACGTGCAGACTTGGGGATCGAGAAGTCTATATTCATCAAACCAAAGACCTTTCACTTAACTGTGCTGATGCTCAAATTGTGGAATAAGGAACGAGTTAAAGCAGCGTCTGATGTTTTGCAGGTAAAGTTTTCATTGTACCATGTCATGTACAGCTGGCTATCATTAATTATCACGGTAATAACTCTCCTGCTTCTAGAGTGTATCATCGCGTGTCATGGAGGCTCTGGATGGACGGCCTGTTTCTATCAGACTAAAGGGACTGGTAGAGTTTCTTCTCCTAAAACCTTTGTAATGGTTTATTATTCTATTTCACGTATTTTGTAAAAGCTCTTTCCATCCTATCAGAGAAGTTCTAAAATTTTATGGCTCTTTTTCAAAATCTCTGCATGATGCCTCACGAAAACTACACATTGTTCTTAAGTACAGATGCTACTTGTAGTAACTTTATATTTCTCATGGTACATGCTCCGGCAAAGAGACACAAAATGAATAACATTAGCACGTCCAAATACTTGGGGCTTGTCTCATCACGATTTCTTGTTTTTTGCTTGAAAGTATCTGGAGCACACATTTCTAAGTCTCTTTGCTTCTTCTTGCAGGATTGCATGAGAGGTTCCTTATCTAAGGCTCGTGTGCTTTATGCACCTGTTGAAGAAATCGGTGGCGAGAGCCGACTTTTACGTGCCTGTCGTATCCTTTATTTTTCTCTGGCATCTATGATCTTTCGAACTCTTAACTAAATAAATTTTTGAGGAAAATATACACTTACACCCCCTGAATATGCAACAACTTGCACATAAACTAGTGCTCTGTTAAATTTCTTACAGACACTCCTCGCCTTTAGGAGAATCTTAGATTGACAGGTCCAACTGTTAACTTCTTAGTTCTTACACATCGACCTCCTTGGTATTTGAAGTTCAGTCATCGTACCCAAATATTTGTCGAAGTTCAAAATATAAAGGGGTTCTTAATGTAAGAAGTGAACAGTTCGACCTGCCTATGTAAGATATTAGTGACGGTTGAGGGTATTTATGTATTTGTTCAAGGATCACTTTAAGTGTAATGTGTTGTATGCTCAGGGTGTATAAGTGTAAGTTTCCTAAATTTTATTTTATGCGGAGATCTTTCTCTCTCAAGTGTTTATATTACTACTTTTTGATTTTCCTGAGCTTCCTTAGAAGTCATTACTGATGCATTTGCGGATGCTGGTTTAGTCATGAAAAAAGATGTGCAACAGGAGTTAAAGGTAATCTTTCGGCATTAACAATTTATCAGACTAGAAGTAAACACTTTCCATGCAGTGTCTTCTGGACATGCTTAAAGGCTTCATATTATTGAAGCATCTTCATTTTGTGATGTATGCTCTTGACTTCATTTTACTGGATTTTTGTCTGGCACTATAGCCAGTATTCATAGTCCCTTTATTCCAAATCATTAAATAGCCCTATCTTCAAGCACTGAAAGTAAAATACTATCCTATAGGGTTACACTTCAGAGAGTGTTACTAGGGTAGTGCCTTATGACGCTCACCTATTTGCTTTCTTAAGCCAAAAGAGTTTTCGGAGTGTTTCCATGTCAAGCTTGTTCAAGTACTGCAGAAGTTAATAGGGACTCTGCTTATGGCTTCTGTGAAAACTTGTACTTATCACATTATAAATTTGAACACTTTATATTGATGTCACCCTATAGTTTTACACAATCATTCTTTTGTATAATCTTTTTACTGATGCATACTATTTTTTTTTTAATACCCCAATCCTCAGTACTATGGTCTGCTAAATATCAATCCTTTATTTTTACCTACTTTTGGCTATTTCTGCTGATAAGGCATACTTGTAATCTGTGACTACTTTTATCTAATCGTAACAAAGCACAAGTATAACTTCTGAGCTTACTGATAATGATTGTGTTTCTCCACTTAAATGTTGTCTATTGTATTCTTGTTTATCTTCTTCTGTAATTCATCAACTTTGTACAATTCCTATGCTTTGCATTCTAGAGATCACATAAAATGATAAATTTGATATCAAATGCTCATTTTTAGACTATTTATGAAATTTGGTTGCTGTTTTCTCTTATATGCAGTTGCATGCCACCCTTATGAACGCCAGACACAGGAAAAGGTGCCACTCTTCTTCTGTTCTTCTTCTTCTTCAGCATATTTTGTGTTTATTACAATTCAGTTTTCGCTTGCTAATGACATATTGTTTAGTTTTCGCTTGCTAATGACATATTGTTTAGTTAATAAGTTGTAGTAGTGGAAGTTCATGGGAATCTGATGAGCATCCGTTTTTGTATTTGCAGAATCAAGGGAACAAAAAACCTTGACTGGTTTGATGCCAGAGGCATATTTAATCGATATGGTTCAAAAGAATGGGGAGAGTATCATATTCACGAAGCTCACCTCTCTCAAAGGTTTGTGTTCGATGAGAATGGGTACTACCATTGCTGCGCGTCAATTCCTTTTCCTGATGATGTGCAAGCAAACTGTTAACGTGAAAGTAGCTTCTGTAATTTCGTTGGTATGTATAGTGGTAAACTAGACTCTGCATTTTGTTAAATTACGATAGTCAAGCTCAAGAATACTCTTTCTTCGCTACGAAGCTTTCAAATAAAAGGAGAAGGATGCTAAAGACCTATTCTGGCAGGGTGTTGAACTGCATTTTGGGCTGTAGCATTACCACACCAGAAAATGTGTTGGGAGACATTTTGGAGTAAATTTTTTCTAACGTTTCTGTGTTTGAGTGTACAAATTGCGTATTAGGTATTAGTTGACATGTACCCCCTCCATCAAAGATTCCCATTTGATTTGATTTTGGTGTCTTTTTTCAAATTCGATTTGTCCTCATATAAATTTCAAATTATACCAGAAAAATAATACTAGTAGTATTAGTTTATTTAATATTTAATCAGGGGAATAAAGGCTCATTTTGCAAATATAGGTCCAATAATAAAATTTAAAAGTAACTGTGTTTAGTATCTTTTTGTTTTTGGTTTTAAAAATACTTTTATCGAGACCTTTAGTGTAATAATATAAATTTTCTGATTTCGACCACCTCTCTATACTATGTGGACTTTAGGAGAGCAGTTTATTTATTTATTTATGTTTAATGGCTAAAATTTATATGAATTAAAAATACCACAGAAATAAATAAATGCTAGGTAGGGTTACAATTAGAAAAATCACAACCTCACTTACAAATGGAATGGAGGTGTCACAGACCAAAACCTCATAAAACGTCTAGACGACTAAACTAAACCAAAGAAGATTACACTAATGCTCTTCTAAAGCAACTAAGGGATTTCTATTCAGTTGGACTTCGTACCGACCTAACCATAGGTTTTTGTTAGATAATTGTCATGTGGCATTAAATTCAATCTCATCCGTTCGTTTCGGTTCAAAAACATTTTACATTAAATTTTTTATACGATATATTAAAAATTATTTTGTTCATAATTAAAAATTTCACCTAAAATATAAGTTGACCACAATGCCCTTTTATATAATTAAGTTCTTTTATATATTTCTTTAAATCAGATTTAAAACCGTACATTATAACCTTTATTAATTTTCTTTTAAATCACAATCAAATATTTAATTAATCCATTCAATTAAGCATAACAAAAATCATTATTCATCCACCTACTGAATAGACGTAATTAATATTTTCATGGAGCTGAAGAACCCTAACCTATTGAGTTCTTCATCATTGTCAGACCTGCAATGAATTTCTACCCCTACTAAATAGGCGTAAGAGTCTTCATGGAAAACTGTCTTATGCGGGGAATGCGGATATTCATCATGTATCAAGGAGCTAGGGATTGATTAGATGAGAGGGAGATCCAAGACATGTTCCGATGACGATTAATTAATTTATTACAAACATGGGGTTAATTTCCAGCCAGATTCTTGTGCAAAAGAAAAATAAATACCCTTCTAATGAAAACAGAGGTCAGGTCAGAGGGGATGATTTCCTGTAATGTTGTTCTTCGATCTCGCCGTGTTTATTGATTTTTGTGAACTTAAAATGTTAGATTGTGGATGACATTCATGAACCGATACAGTAATTTCTTTTATCGTAAATATTTTAGATTTTGAATTTAGTTGACGTTGTTAATTTAAAAATATTAATTTGAATGATAGAAAGGTAAAGATATATTATTCTAATAAAATTTAATAAATTATAATTGATAAGGAGGTAATGGGACATCCGGGTCGCACTCGAAATCTCTCTACCTCGGAGCCTCTGAGACTCGAAAGACTTACAACACTTGCCGGCTTAGCGATATCCGCCGTCCTGAGGACCCGAGCTCGAAAGATGCCTTCCTCCTCGAAGGGGACCAATAGTACTACCTAGTACTGACACGCCTGGCGCTGTCCCTATCATCCAGCTCCCCATGCAGCCCCAACGGGTCCCGCTTCTTGTATCCTATATATATGCGTATTTATTACCTTCAAGGACACACGAAAATATACACATGCACCCATGCTGCCCATTTCTCCTCTCACGTTAAATCGGCACCGATCTGACTAAGGCAGATCGGACCTACGTCCCCTAACCCTTTACCTTCCATGCAGGCCAAAGACTCGGAACCTCTCAAGTTTAACTCTGCCCATCTACCTCCATGGGACGAGAGATGATGTTCTAGGACCCATCCGTTTTGTACCCGCATCATCTTGGCGCCGTCTGTGGGAATCCGAGACTAAAAGCCACTACAGCGTTAGGAAAGGGACTTAGTAGGGAAGCCAGCACCCCACTCTTGGGAAGAAACGATGACGAAGAGAAAAAAGACCCCAGCCAAGCCAGCAAAAGAAGTTGGAAATCATGAGAACCAAAAGGAGGATGAGCCTCTCAGGCGATGGTGGCAGCGCTTCAACGCGGTGGCCTTACAAGTTGACGACCACCCCATGCATTTCCGGAGACAAACGCTCTACACTAACACGCGAAACCGAGGACTCGCGTCCGAAGTTTCGAGAGAAAAACCAGAGACACCGGAAGAACTGTCCAACATCGTAAACAAATATATCGAAGAGGAGAGGATGATCAAGGAAGCAAGATTAGCTTTTGACTTGCCGCGCGCGCCTCGGAAGGAGAAATCCCCCAAGAGGGAGCGAGCGGAACCAGCGAGAAACACCGGAAAGGAGAGAAGTTTCCCAGAGCGTCGACCCCCGAGGAAAAATCCGGGAGTCATTAGGTACCCACAACGCCAAGTCTTTTCCATCATCGAAAGCTTGCCGGGTATCAGATGGCCTCGAAAACACAAAGAGACCAATACGACCCGCAGTTCGAAGGAATACTGTGACTTCCACAAACAAAAAGGACATGATACGGACCGTTGCATAGAACTGATGTTGGAACTGGACCGAGGAGTTGAGGAAGGGTACTTAATGGAGTGCCGGGACTCGAACGGTTCTTTGACCATCCGCTCCGCGGGACAGGCAGCCAGAGAAGCCCCGATTGTCTCAAGACCCCCTTTGCCACAGCAATCGGCGGTTTTCCAGGAATCCAGAAGAACGATGTCCGAGGATGACCTCGAAAATGACCCCGTCCACGGAGAAATTAACTACATCGCAGGCGGTCCCACCGGAGGTGACTCCAGAAGAGAAAGGGACAGGACGGCTCGAAGGATGCGTAACTCCTATGCGGAAGGAACCCCAGCGTTCAACGTGGGGTGCCTCGAAGCCCAGAATATTCCCCTCTGCTTCGACCAATCTGACGCCCCCGACCCTCGAGTCACACGGAATCAAGGGCCCAATTTCCCGTTGGTTATTTCGATGGTAATTTCGGGATTCGGGGTCAGCAAAGTCCTGGTCGACACGGGAAGCTCCGTGAATGTTATCACCGTATCCACACTCAAGAAAATGGGGATCCAAGGGACTGGTTTCTCCGACATCTCGACCAACCTATCGGGATTCGGTGGAGCGGTGGTCAAGCCCATTGGAACTATTTGGCTACTAACTTCGCTCGGGTCAAAACCCGCGAAAGCAACTCACCACTGCCAATACGTCGTTGTGGAGGATGATATGGGATACAATGTCCTATTAGGACGACCCGGGATCAACCAATTCCAGGCCGTTGTGTCGACCTACCATCTGAAGATGAAGTTCCCCACCAAAGATGGGGTAGGAGAAGTCAAAGGGGACCCGAAAGAAGCATGGGAGTGCTACTGCACCTCTACTAAGGCGCAAGGATCGAAAAGCGCGGGACAATCATCAGACAAGACACCCGAACAAGAAAACTTGGAAGGTCCCCCGAAAAAGCAATGTTATCTGGTCGGGGACGACCCTCTTGAGTTTCCGACGACTCGAAAAGAAGGCGAGGAGCGCATCGAGCCTTGCTCCGAAGTGAAGGACCTTCACTTGTGCGAAAGTCGACCAGAAAGGGTCACCAAAATAGCGGCAGACCTCCCCGAAGAGCTCGAGCTAGCACTATCGCTTTTCCTCCAAAGGAACTCCGACGTCTTCGCATGGGGAACCATCGACCTCGAAGGCATCGACCCCAAGATAATCGTGCATCGACTGAACGTCGACCCAAGGGCCAAACCAGTAAGCCAAAAGCAAAGGACTTTCAGCCGAGAAAAGAACTTGATAATCGACGAGGAAGTGGCCAAACTCCTCAAAGCAGGCCACGTCCGACCCACTCAGTTTTCGGATTGGTTATGCAATGTCGTTTTGGTCGGCAAAGGCAACGGGAAGTGGAGGATGTGCAACGACTTCACCGACCTCAACAAGCGGTGCCCCAGGGATCCTTACCCCCTCCATCGAATCGATCAATTGGTCGACTCCACAGCCGGAGCAGAGCGCCTCAGCTTCATGGATGCCTTCCAAGGTTACTACCAGGTCCCAATGGCGAAAGAGGACGTAGACAAAACAACCTTCGTCACTCACTCCGGCGTCTACTCTTTCCGAGTAATGCCTTTCGGATTAAGGAACGCGGGAGCCACATACCAAAGACTGGTCAACATGATGTTCGAAAAAGAGATAGGCCACACCATGGAGGTATACGTGGATGACATGCTGGTCAAAAGCATAAAAGCCCAAGACCACGTAGCAAACCTAAGCAAGTGTTTCGAGATACTAAGGAGGTACGGCATGAAACTCAATCCAGCCAAATGCGCTTTCGGGGTGAAAGGGGGCAAATTCTTGGGCTACATGGTTACTCAGCGAGGCATCGAAGCCAACCCAGATAAAATCAAGGCGGTAATTGATTTCCCCAGCCCTCGAAATGTCAACGAAGTCCAAAAGCTAGTCGGAAGGGTCATTACTCTGAGTCGCTTTATAGCAAGATCGGGAGAAAAAAGCTTGCCGTTCTTCAAAGTACTAAGAAATGCCAAGCATTTCGAGTGGGGAGAAGAGAGCGAAAAAGCCCTCAGAGAGCTCAAGGACCACTTGTCGAAGCCACCTTTGCTTTCGAAGCCCCACCCGGGCGAAGTGCTGTACTTACACGTAGCGGTCTCCCTCGAAGTCGTCAGCTCGGTGTTAGTCCGAGTGGAGCAGGGCCATCATTTTCCGATCTATTACCTAAGCAAGGTCCTGACAAAGGCGGAAATCAACTACCTCGAGATCGAAAAATTCGCCTACAGTATCGTCCTAGCCTCGCGGCGCCTCAAGCCGTATTTCCAAGCACACGAGATTGTGGTACTTACCACACAACCACTAAAGAGGATCTTGGGTAAGCCGGACTTATCGGGGAGATTGGTACGTTGGGCAGTCGAACTCATGGAATACTCGCTCGAGTTCCAAACGCCAAATGCCAAAAAAGCACAAGTCATTGCTGATTTCTTCCTCGGAGTCAAAGAGGAAACCAACCTCGTACTCACACTCGAGGAAGCCAAGAAGGGAGAGAACCTCGAAGCCCGCTGGGAGCTGTATGTTGATGGTTCTTCGACGCGAGGACAGGGTGGAGTGGGAATCCACATGTCAAACCCCGACGGTGTCGAATTGGATTTCGCGATCCGATTAGCTTTCCCCGCCACAAACAATGAAGTAGAATACGAAGCAGTCCTCATCGGACTAAAGCTTTTGCTCGAAGGAGGAGCAAGACATGTCCTCGTACATACGGACTCACAGTTAGTAGCCCAACAACACGCAGGCGTTTTCGAGGCAAAGGAAGAGCCGATGAAGCTTTATCTCGCCGAGCTTCAAGCCCTGGCAACCAAGTTCCAAAGTCTGGAAATCACACAGATACCTCGAAACCTCAACAAGATAGCTGACGGGCTAGCAAGATTCGGGAGCTCCTCGCAGAATGTAAGCACCCGACAGGTATGTTTTCAAAGGGTAAAACCCTAAACACGATTCGTGAAGAGCGAATCCTCCAAACATTTGCTAATTTTCCCCTCCCCCTAAAAACACGATTCGTGAAGAACGAATCCCCCAAATACTCATCAATGCTCAAAATTCGTGGTATTCACAACAGGTCACCCTCATGACGGTCGAAAAACCAACCATAGGGGACAACAACCTCAAAAGAAAACGAGCACCAGAGGTCAACACTCTCGACGCCAACTACACTTGGCTAGAAGACATCAAGGTACCTTCGACCACCCCTTCGAAAACCAACGGCGAGGTGAAAAACCTCCAACACATCCCCCCAATTCCGGGGTAACGACTCACCCCAATTTCGTTTTTTCAGAAATTCAAGCAGGGGCGAATCCCACTAGATCGAAATGAAGCCAGAAGAATCGGCAGGAGGGCACAAGGATTCCTTTGGGACGGCTCGAATCTTTACAAAAGGTCCGTCGACGGCCCACATTTAAAATGCGTCGACAAGGAAGAAGCCCGAGTAATCCTAGAGGAAGTACACGCGGGGAGTTGCGGCAATCACTCGGGAGGTAGAGCTCTAGCCCAAAAATCCGCCGGCAAGGATTTTACTGGCCAACTCTCATTCCAGATTCGAAAGCACGTTCGAAGAAGTGCGACGAATGCCAACGCTTCGCTCGAAACTGCTCCGCCCCCGGCGAACCAATGATTGCAACACCCGTATCGTGCCCCTTCGATAGGTGGGGCATAGACATTGTAGGAAAGCTCCCGACGTCAACAAACCAGAAAAAATTCCTCATTGTGGCCGTGGAGTACTTCTCCAAGTGGGTCGAAGCCGAAGCTGTAGGAAAAATCACCGAGGGAGTGGTCAAAAGCTTTATCTGGCGCAACATTATCTGCCGTTTCGGCCTCCCCAGAAACATTGTGTCCGATAACGGCACCCAATTCACGGGGAAGAAGATAAAGGCTTGGTGCATTGAGCTGGGCATCAAGCAGAGCTTCACTTCCGTAGGCCACCCCCAAACGAATGGACAAACCGAGGTTACCAACCGGACAATTGTTGAGAACCTCGAAAAGCGATTAGGTTCGTCGAAAGCCGATTGGGCAGACGAGTTACACGGAGTCCTGTGGGCTTATCGAACTATGCAGAGGACCGCAACACAAGAAACACCATTTTGCATGGTGTATGGATCTGAGGCAGTGATCCCGTGTGAGATAGCCGTCGAAAGCCTTCGAATCGAAGCCTACGACCCAGAAGAAAACCAGAAGGTCCGAGCTTTCGAACTCGATATGCTCGATGCTAAGAGAGAGAAAGCCAGAGGAAGAATATTAAGATACCAAGCTCTAATGACCAAAGCATACAACAAAAATCTCGTAGGAAGGGACCTCAACGTCGGAGATCTAGTGTTGAGAAAAGCCAGCATCCTCGAAAATGTAGGAAAATTCGAAGAACCATGGAAAGGCCCGTACCGAGTCACCGAAGCTCTTTCAAACGGAAGCTACCGGCTCGAAGATCTACAGAAGAACCCTGTTGCGAGGCCATGGAACATCAAGAACTTAAGGAAGTACTACACATGAACAAGTCCGACAAACCCAACTTTTGGTCGCATCTTGGAGCCTCTTAACAAACCACCCCATCAAGGGTCGTCACTGGCAGAGGATCAATCAACCCCCACAAAGGGTGAACTTTTGTTTACATGTTCGAACCCCTTAGCAAACCACCCCCTCGAGGGTCGTCACTGATAGAGGGCCAATGTATTCTGAAATTCCAACGTAAACCGTCCGATAAACCACCCCCACCAAAGGGTCGTCACTGTCGACGGAGTTTATTATCGAAGAAATTTCAAAAAGACCGTCCATAAACACCAAAATACGACAACACATTCGTAGCCCCACCAAAAAGAAGCGAGTCTAACGAAAGACACCATTTCGACGGAAATGGTGCCTTCTCACAGACCCCTTCTAGCCCGTAACTTAAAGAAAGTTACGAAACAAGAGTAACGCTTCGACAATTACTAACCGACGGGTACTTGTACTTTGTCCAACGATCACTCGCACCCTTCGAATCAAAGCTCCGCCAAAATACGGATTGAAGGGTTTCCAAGATCGATGCAACGATATTTCGACGGAAATACCGTGCGTCGACCAACAAAACTCAGCTCGAAGCATCAGAACTTCGAGATAAAAATGTTGCTAAGTCACAGACGGTCGACGGGCCGTACTTCTGACAAAAACAACCTTTCGAATTACGCGTACGAAGAAACAAGGGGAACGCCACCATTCGAAACGCATATTCATAAAACAAGACATTCAAGTTTCAGGGTCGAAATAAACATTCAAGATTCTCGTTCGAAAGGAGAGTTAAACAAAGGAGGATTCCAGCAGGTCAGCAAAAACAAATTATGACCTTCGAAAGAATCCCCACGATCGAAGCTAAACAAGTACTTGTCCAAAAATATACAAGGCCCACTCGGCATACCGAGGATGAATAAAACAAAATAAATCATTCAGAGATTGTTCGAAAAAGGGTTACATAAATATCCGGCATACCGGACCTTCACATCAAAAGCATCAATACTGGGCCATAAGTTATCATCGAGGCTGAGCTGGATCCCCGCTGTTGGCAGTGTCATCTACGTTATCCCTCGAGGCAAAGAAATTATCGACCGACCGTATCACAGAGGAAAGGTTGCGATGCGAGAAACTGTTCACATCGATGCCAGCAGAAACGAGACAGTCGTTCCCCACCTCGCACAAAGAGCCAACGAAAGATGGCATGGGAGGAGAAGAAGTCTCAGCCTCGTCGGGATGAGCCACGAAGAAGAACTCCTCGTTCATCAAAGCAGCAAAATAGGCATCCCCATCCCCTTCCTCTTCGACGGGCGGGTCTTCAAAGTTCTTGTCCTTACCCAAGTCGATATCAGTGGCTTCGCAGAAGTCAGCCGTCAGTCTCCCCTTCCTTCGAAGCTGGCCCACGACCTTATCTCGCGTCTCCACCATCTTTCCGGCATCTTTTTTCGAGAGCAGATATAGATAGGATTGAGACTTGAGAAAGTCTTCTACTGCATTCACACGGGAAAATTTCCCGGACCGAACTACCTCTTCACGGGTCCTCCGTAAGGCTGCCTCGAACCCATTCCGTTCCTTGGTCAGCTGAGCGACCTGGGCCTCTAAAGACAGGCTTCTCTCCCCGGCAGACGTCAACTCCTGTTGAATTTTTCCATTTTGGTCCTGAAGCTCGCCCACCTGCTTCGATAACCTAGCTGCCTCCTCGGCTTTCCTCCTCAGAGCCGCCTCAGCCCTCGATCGAGCCTTCTTCTCTTCTTCGACCTTAGCCTCGAAATCCCCGGCCAAGTTCTTCTTTCGATCTAACCGACTCGAGGTGTTTTTCGAAACGGTTATCAGCTACGAGAAAGGCAGCAAAGTAAACACACGGGAGGTACAAGAAAGTAAGCACTCGAACGAAAAACTTAAGATGGAAAAATCACAAAGAAAAATACCTGTAACTGCAGAAGGGCCTCTTTAGCCCTGATTTCGGGATCGGAAAGGCGATCCAGCTCAGCTTGATCGGCCCTCGAGGCCATCATCTCTCGCCATCCGAGAGCAGTACCAGCATCGCCGTTCAAAAAAGAGACCTCGCGACCTCCCTCGCGCGCTTGCCCAAGTTCGGCAGCAGAAGGCACGCGGAGATGGGCGGAACGAGGGGGAGACTCGGGGATCTCAATAACCACCGTTTTCTGCCTCTTACCCCGATTATCGGAGGTGGACGGCTGTGCTAAGGACTGAGTCCTTTTCGACCCCCCACCCTGGGGCGTACTAGCTTCGAGCCCACCAGACTCCTCGACCCTTTCAACCTCGGGGCCATCGGTCGGTCCCGCGACACCAGCAAGCGGAACTGCAGAGCCCGCCCCACCAGAAGGAGGCTCAATGTCAGGGGCGAACCCCTTCGGAATCACTTCCGCAACGTTGACAGGTTGAGCCTCGGTGTATTTGCTCACCTGAGATTTTTTCAGCTCCAGCTGAAGAGCTCGACGCTCGAGGAACCTCTGAGACATTCTGATCCAATAACCTACGGATGAAGCACACATGTTAGGCCATAGCTCGAAAGCGACAAATTCGAAGAGAAAATTAAACTTAGCAAATTGAAAAGCAGAAAGAAGTTATCTACGTACCCAAGTCTCGGACCCCCCTCATCTCTGGCTCGGAGCCCGACGAAACTCCTGCAAGGAATAAGATCGGCTCAACCAAGAGACAGTAAGGGTTGATCCGATCCTCGGGAGCCACTAGTTTGTACTGATTAGGCCAATTCGCCCGATCAGCATCCCTAATCTCGGGGACAGTTCGACCCCGACGCCACAGTCTAGGGGTCGGAACCTCCCCCGGAGTTCCGTCCTCATTCGCTGGAAGCCGCACATACACATACCGCCGTTTGTACCCGGCCCCATGCGACGATTGAAATCGAGAGAATATCTCGAAGCCCTTAATGGGCGAAAAGTAGTAAAAGCCCCCGCCATCAGAGCTTTCCACGACCTTAAAAAAATGAAGGAAGTTCGAGGCGGTGAACTTCCGGCCAATGGATTGGACCCATATCCCAAAACCAATTAAGCAGCCCATCGCATTGGGGAGGAGCTGAGTCGGACATAGACCCAATAAACGCAAAACCTTGGCCACATCGGCAGACACCGGCAGGCGAAACCCGTACTCAAAGTGCAAGAAATTGAGGCACAAACAGTCCTCCGGGGGGTTGTACATTCGATCCTCAGAACCAGGAATGATGATCTCGTAAGTTTCCGGAATGCCATAACGGTCAAACAAAGCTTCGGCTTCTCTGGCTCGAACCGTACTACTCTCGTTCGAGAGCCTCTGATCGGCGTTCGATTCGGTGGGAACGGCGGACACCCGAAGATTTACCGGAGCAGCACCCGACCTATTCGAGTTAGATACCCCTCGGAGATTCGAAGGACCGCCTAATTCAGCTGACGCGGTATGTTCGCTACTGCTAGGAGTGCGGATACGAGCACGTGCCATCCTTGGTTGAAAAAGGGAAGAGATCGACCTACGGCCTCGGAAAACCTGGTTCGAATTTAAAAAGGGGTTCGAATCAGAGGGGCCAAAGGGTTCAGTATCTCTTCCTAGTGAGGGCCTATCTACGCTATAAGAATTGGATCTAGTGGTTCTCGTGAGACCACCGGCACCGGGTTGGTCATCGATTCGTTTCGACATCTCCCAAAGTTCTACATGGAGGAAACAATCAGAAGAAACCCCAACCCGGAACCAACACTAAGTACAAGCTCAAGAAGAAAGAAAAAGGAAAAAGAAGAAGGTACAAAGGGAAAAGTGATGATAAAACCGCACTGTCGCCACCGGAGTAAAACCGGCGACCGGAAAACTGCAAACAAATATGTAAAGATAAACAAAAACAGAGCAGACGTACCTGGAAGTTGAAGGAAGATGAACGGTGCACCGGGGAAAAACCGGTAGTCTAAGCTTCAAGCAAAAACGGAGACGACAACGGCACGGCGAGCAGGAAGAACAAGAGACAGGAAGCAAGAAGTGAGAAATGAGTAAAGAGAAGAACAAAGATCGGTTTTACCCCCCACATTCAAAATTCAGGAAAAAGCATAATCCCGCCAAAACTCGGGTCGAAAAAGACATCATAACTTTCGACTGACGACTTGACCTCGTCTCTCGAAAGTTGGGGGACTTATGATAAGGAGGTAACGGGACATCCGGGTCGCACTCGAAATCTCTCTACCTCGGAGCCTCTGAGACTCGAAAGACTTACAACACTTGCCGGCTTAGCGATATCCGCCGTCCTGAGGACCCGAGCTCGAAAGATGCCTTCCTCCTCGAAGGGGACCAATAGTACTACCTAGTACTGACACGCCTGGCGCTGTCCCTATCATCCAGCTCCCCATGCAGCCCCAACGGGTCCCACTTCTTGTATCCTATATATATGCGTATTTATTACCTTCAAGGACACACGAAAATATACACATGCACCCATGCTGCCCATTTCTCCTCTCACGTTAAATCGGCACCAATCTGACTAAAGCAGATCGGACCTACGTCCTCTAACCCTTTACCTTCCATGCAGGCCAAAGACTCGGAACCTCTCAAGTTTAACTCTGCCCATCTACCTCCATGGGACGAGAGATGATGTTCTAGGACCCATCCGTTTTGTACCCGCATCAATAATAAAATACATTAGATCGTATTTTTGCCACGTGACAATCATCTAAGAATGACCTACGTTTAGGTTGGTACGAACCTGACCTGTACCCAAGTAACTATCACCGATCAAACTTGAGTACTCTAGGTGGGAGAGCAGAATGTCTTTATGATTTTAAGGTTGAGTTTTCTAAATTATTGAGGCATATTTTACTCGATTAAGAGAGTATATATGTTGAAATCAGTAGAGACCGGGTACGGCTCTGTTTACCGTCGAGCGAATCCTATGCTCAGCAGCTCCATCCACCTAACTAGCTTATGATTAGCCTTCAACTTTTGAAAGCATGGTCGATCACACAAATAATGATCACAAATTATTACTATGTTTTTAGACCGACAATTCCACTATTTTATTTATTTATCTACGTTCATTTTGTTGTAATTGCATCTCTCAAAACAATCATCGTGCTTTTGCCGACCATAATTTCACGTACTACTATTTCTATTTTTAACTTCACAACTCGTTTTTCGCTATTTGCTTTGCAGATTCAATATTTAATATGTAAAATGGTTGTTTAATTTTTCTTTTATACTGTATGCACTTTAAAGCTGTATTGCATACCCCATTACAAAAGGCAAGCCACTGATGATGATGATCAGTCAACAACAGAAGCTATGATGTTTTTACTCCCAATAACTGTGGAAAATCATTTCTCAACTTTTTTAAACCTACTACTCCATGTGTTATACTTCATTCATACTTTTAGTAACATCAGTATTTCATTTTGACACACCTATACTAAAACTAATTAATAAAATACTACCCGAACGAGAATCCAACGCAAACTCACCCAACAGAAACTTCAGCTTGCCCAAAAAAAATCTGAATATCTTTGGAAAAGCCTGCCTAACATATATGAGAAAAAATATTATAATTGGTACTTACTCTCCATTCAAAAATAAGTAAACACTTTTTTTATTAATTTTTTTAATATCGGTTTGATTCCAAATTAATTCCAATTCTTACATGAAAATAATTGAAACTTTATACTATATATATATATATATATATATATATATATATATATATATATATATATATATATATATATATATATATATATATATATATATATATATATATATATATATATATATATATATATATATTTTCATAATATAATATTTGAATTTATATTCATTGTATAATTCGGAACTAATTTGATCAAATCGACATTGAAAAAGTCAACAAAATAAAATATTTCACTTATTTTTTATTATTTTATATATTTAAATTTCCAGATTTGTAAAAGTGGCATAAATTACAAATTCCTGGTGCGAGTGAGAACAATAATAATATCGCAAGTCCCGTGGACATAAGAGTATACCCCTAGAAGAGGGCATCAAACCTGAATATCCATAAATTCCTTGTGAATTATAAAACCAATCAGTTTGGACTTTTTCAGTTAAGCAATAAACAATCATATCTTCAAGTTGTAATGATAAGCATCAATTAATATTTTATTTGTGAAAGTATAGCTAACAAGCCTAGTGACATGATCAAGATATATTCCTTATCCTGCCGGCTAGGCTAATCTACCGTTACATAATGTATAATAACAATCTTTAGTATTAAACAAAAATTATAATCCCATTACCCCCCTAACTATATGTCATATGCCAATAGCTTAGCAAGTCCTATTCCTAGCCACATACTTTTGTGTAAATTGATATCCTAAATTTGTTTGTCTTAAAAAAATAAAAATTAAGGCTATAAATAAAAAAAGTTGATTTCAAAATATATGGTCGGCGCACTATGTGGCCCAAAAGTTGTTGTGACAACTACACTTTGCCCTTTAATTACTATTTTCTGGCCCCCATTACAAAATTAACAGATTTCTGAAGAAAATAATTTTATGTTTTGAGAGAATAATAATATTCGATCTGTTTGCGATTATTATGATGAGTTCTTATATCTATTTATATGATTATCTTCTGTTCTAGACTTGTAGCTCGTGTTGTTGATGGTCACTCACATGGATTATAAAACAAAACAACACCTTCGAGACAGTTCTATTGGGAGAGAGAGAGAGAGAGAGAGGCACGTTATTGACAGGTTGTCTTGGATCCCAATATATATCTATCTCATATTATTATTGTGTTTTGATTGGATAGATATGGATGTATATTTCCTCTTCTGTCACATATTCCTTTCGCGACTCACATTAGTACATTACCACTTCAATTCAATCCAATCATCATATGTAAGATGACAAGTAATTTTGTGTTAATCTTCGTAGTTTGACGTGTATTATTTATCTTCATGACTAGTTCTACATTTACTCACATCCATCCTACGTGTTTTTTCTTCAATTGCCTATGGACGCACTCACGTACGAGATTATCTCCATAATACATGTTGAGATCGGATCACAATTCGAAAATAATTATCATTCAACCCGCTATATTGGAGAATTTATATGAATGATTAGATTTTGCACCTCGCAAAGAGATTGAATTTTTGAAAGAGTTGGATTTTTATCATGATATCAGAGACATCTAACTAACGTTCATCTGTACTTAAATTTTTCAATTTTCTCGGAGTTAGATTCCGCACATCCAACAGTTTGAAGTTCCGATAGAGTTCAATTTCTATGAACTAGAGCATACAAATGTAACCTCAAGTGTACAATACACCTAGGCACTATTTATTCTCATAAAATATTAATTTTCCACATCCAACATCATCTCTATATATGTGGTGTCTTTATTTAACACCAAACCATTTAACTCCTCCAGTTTATTAATTAATATAATTACTTATTTCTCAAACCAAGAAAAAAAGAAAAAACCAAACCATTCTTCGAGTATTCTAATGTTTCAACCATAATCAATTACGTGTTCAAGCCACATAACATAAATGTCTGGAAATAAATTAAAACCTCGAATGAAATTAAAATGCAATCTCTTGGGGATATAAATTTCTATACTACTGTTACACCATGAGAACTTGAATCAAATATATAGTACTAGTAGTATCTACTATTTAATTACAGTAATTTGAATCAAATAGCGCTAGGTATTTATTCATTATTATATACGTGGCCTTTGAAATGCTCAAAGGTTCTCCATCACAAACTTAGTGGTATCTTTATTTTAATAACGACTCATATCAATTTTCAGATGTTGACAATTCATAAGTTTAAGATACTAACAAATGTGGTGAAGTCGGATAATCAAATGTACAGCCCATAGTTGTAGTTATCGATATACATTAAATTAAACTAGTTTGTTTAATTTTGTTTTTAACGAATAAAAGTTTTATTTGACGAACCGTAAAGTACGAGAGTTATGGTGAGTGTATCTAGAATGCACTCAAAGACTATATGTTATTTTCATTTGAAAATTAATTATTTTAATTCAATTCAGATGAGTTCAGCTCAGTTCAAATAGGTTCAGATGTATTAATTTTAGTTCAGATTTGGTTAATAGTATTTTGTACTACAAATTAGTTCAGTTCATATCCATTCAATTCAAATTATTTGAGACTTTTTCAGACGAAAATAACAGAGACTAAAATCAAAGCTTCTCCTAACCGTCACCAACTACAACAATGAGCAATTAGTTAACCTCATTGATGAGTCAACTATCGGGCCAGGTAAAATGTTACTGGTTGGAATTTAATTGTGATAACCTTACCTCTAGTATGTAAAACAAAGAAACTTAGCCACGAGTTAAAATGTATGAGTAATTCGACTACAAACCTCAAGGGGGTCGCCATGTCAAAGTTTTAAAGACAAAGTAATCTGTTTAATTTAATTTAATCTATATTATGGAAATAACTTTTGGTAATTATATCAAGCATGTGCTAACAAGTAATTAACAACCCCAACATATAATTAAAATGAATGATAATGATTGCAAGGTTGAATTTACGATCATTAATTATATAGTTTTTTTTTAACTAATCATTAATTATATAGTTGCTTACAAGTTATTGTTTTTCATATCTTTCTATACTAAACTACGGTCAAAGATTAAAACTATCTTCTAAACTCATTAATTTCCGTTTAGTTCTACGTTGAACTTCATTTATTTTTGTTTAATTTTATTCATATTTGTTTAGTTGTATTTTATACTACAAATAAATTGATTCAGGTCTGTTCAATTTAGTTCAACTTCATTTAGTTCTGATTAATTCCGTTCATTTCATTTCAGTTATACACGAAAATAACACATTTTCTAAATTAGAAAATTTATATAAAGGGTATACAAGGTAGTTAAAGTGTTGTTGTTAAACTCAACATGATGATGCTATTTGTTAAAAAACAAAATCAAATATTAGTGTATGGATCGAAATTCGCAAGATCCAACTCTTTAGAGTAAATCCATATGATGATTAATGCTTTATACATTTCGTTACACGTTTAACTGGAAGTCTGGAACCATTATATGCATGTTTGCGTATGAAATAAGCATATCGGACTAGTGGTATGAGAAGATTAAAACGATGAGTGTTCGAATATACGAGTATAATTGATGTGAGGATAGAATTATCCACGTCGGATACAGGTCCTCTATCCTGGAATGAGGAAAATAGAGTGTGTATCATCACTTGTTTTAAATACTAGTAATTGAAAAGAAAATTTGAAATTTCCACATATTTTTGCAGTATATATAGATGTGGAGAAAGTTCCTTTCTTCCATCACTTACAAGACACATTATCTTCTTTTCCTTCACTATTCACCTTACTCACTCCTTTTCCTTTCTTTTCGACACTTAAAAGAAGAAAAAAAATATGCCTGGAATCGCTTTCGGTTCGTTTGGAGATACCTGCAGCATAGCCTCAATCAAGGCGTACATTGCCGAGTTCATCTCCACCTTGCTCTTTGTCTTCGCTGGAGTTGGTTCCGCCATTGCATACAGTTAATACAATTCCCTTTCAAAATCTTCTAAATGTTCTAATGATTTTTAATACAACTATACAAGTTATGTGTTTGAATTGAGTCGTCAGGATAGTATAATTAAGTGTGTATACATAGGCTTTCTTAGCTCGGTCTCTGTCTAGTGTCTACCCTGTATAGGAAAATTAAATGATGGCAAGACTAGCACCCACTCGATATATTCAAAAAATTTCATAATCAAAGAAAACCTCAACATTATACTTACTCTAAGGCCATGCCATAGACATGCAACAAATTCCTAGTGTTGATCCATGCCAATTTGTTTCTAAGTTAACTTGTTATTAGTGTTGATCTACATGGAATGGGGACCAGTTCACACACATACTGCCCCAAAATTGACTAACAGGTCCACAACTTTTTTTCCCTTGCATTTTATGGTGGGAAAATTCAATTTTAAATTTAAAATATACATTAAGAAAATGAAATTTAAAACACAATTTCTCTCATTTCATTTGCCTGCGTCATAGGACACCACTGTCTTTAGGTTCGTTTACCACTACTATCATGTAATTAACTTTATTTTATGTATTTTCAACAGACAAGGTGACAACAGATGCGGCTCTTGACCCATCAGGCCTTGTGGCGATTGCGATTTGCCATGGATTCGCTCTATTTGTAGCTGTTGCCATTGGCGCCAACATCTCCGGCGGTCACGTGAACCCTGCCGTTACCTTCGGTTTGGCTGTTGGTGGCCAAATCACCATCCTCACCGGCCTTCTTTACTGGATCGCTCAACTTTTGGGTGCCGTTGTTGGATGCTTCCTTCTTAGCTTTGTCACCGGAGGTTTGGTAAGTCAAACCATTACCATATTTTAAATACCTTTATCAACTATTTTATCCGATTTCAGTCACCTTACCATCACCTTACCATTATGATGAGTTTTTTTTTTTGAAACAAAAAAAAAATTTATCATAAGTATAGTCACTAAGTCGGAATTGAAACCAAATTGGAATACTAATCTTAAACTCAATTGCAGGCTATTCCAATCCATGGTGTGGGTGCTGGAGTTGGAGCAATTCAAGGAGTAGTGATGGAAATCATCATCACATTTGCCTTGGTGTACACCGTCTATGCCACGGCAGCTGACCCCAAGAAGGGTTCTTTGGGAACAATTGCACCCATTGCTATTGGGTTCATTGTAGGAGCCAACATCTTGGCTGCTGGCCCATTCTCTGGTGGATCCATGAACCCAGCCCGTAGCTTCGGCCCAGCTGTCGTAAGCGGTGACTTCTCCGGCCACTGGATCTACTGGGTCGGCCCACTTATCGGTGGTGGTCTAGCCGGACTCGTGTACCCCAATGTGTTCTTCCACAATGACCATGCACCACTTGCCACTAGCGAGTTCTAAGTGAAAAAACGTGTTGACTCGCGTAGTTCTGTAATTTGCCGTTTGTTTGTGGTCTAAAATGCAAATTCCCTTTGAGTGTTGATTTGTAAAATAAGGAAGAGTAGGGAAATTATTTTTCTTTTTTCTTCCTTTTTTTTCTTTTTCAATTACTTTTTTATCTTGGTTTACAACTGAACATGGTGTAATCATTAATGTTGCTTTTATTGAAAAGAATTCGTGAATTTGTTGGAAATTTTCATGAGCATGGTGCTGCACTTTGTTTGTTCCAAATTAGGCCATTGATTGATGTGACAGGGAATTTGGTATCTTTCTTTTGATGCTATCGCGGTGCCATATTTATTCCAAAGTCTGTGTGAAGATAGGCAGCTATCAGTATGATCCAACCAAATAGTATATGGGCGCATGAGTTATTTTGTTATCTTGTATGTACAAATCAGACTGATCTAAATGGAATTGAGTTGGATCGAACTATGTAATAAGTAGTATAAAAAATAAGTAAAAAATGTACTTTACACTTCAATTTTTTATCCACTTTTTAAGTTACACAAAAATTCTAATTTAATGTTAAAATTACTTAAAAAAAAAATTGACAATGTTAACTTTCCGTTGGTATATATGAGAGTAAATATGTCCTCAACTAGTAGGATTTAACATAATCAAAACTTATCAAATCTCTTACTGACTTCCAGCGATCACACCCCATTTCTTACATGGATTGATTAACCATGTCAGGTCGATGAACAAAACGAATTGATTTTGATCAAATTTATACATAACTTAGCTACATAAAGTAATTTGCCCCATCACACTCTCTGTGCTTTTTCTCCCTCTCTTACGGGCTTCTCAGGTATTCGAAACTTAATTGTATCAACTAGTTAATACCGTAAGAATTAGGAATTCATAACATTATGTGATGAATAAACATCATTAACTTACCTAATGAGTTGAGCAAGGCTGAACTGAATAAATCAACTAAGTCTCATTATATTTCTTTTTAATTAAATATACATTTATAATTAAAATCAAACCTGAGTTTGAGTTTAAATTTGTTATGATTCACTTGAGCTATTGAGTTAAATTTTATTCTCGTTTCTTTTATGGTAATAATATATATTGGGATTTTAAATTAAAAAGAATAATAAAATGTTACTATCATAAGATATTATATTGGGGTTAATAAAAAATTTATAGTTGACAGCTGTGGGATTTGAACCCACGCCCTTTCGGACCAGAGCCTAAATCTGGCGCCTTAGACCACTCGGCCAAACTGTCTTACTTAAAATAATTAGTCAATTTGATTTACATAAACAATACTACTCACTTCGTTCCAAAATTTTTTTGGGTGTCCCATTGATTTTACAATATTTGGAAAGGTTATAATAATTTTATATTTCATCAACACATTTCTGTAGCCACGAGTCATCAATAAAGTAAAAGCAACCCCCACTATTTCGTGTTGATTAATAATATCTTTTAGACGTTTCAAAGAAAAAAAAAACAACTCACTATCAATATAACTCAATATTTAACACTTTTACTTCTCCTTCTCCTTATTTTCTGTGTCCAGAAGTAAATAATGAACTGCTCTGGAACGGAGGGAGTATATCATAGGTACCAAATACATTTGGCTTAAATTGATTTTGTACTAAATTCGTAAAAATGTCATATTGATTGTTTTAGTGGTAGGTAAGAATCTTCTATAAAAGTGTTAGATAAAGTTTATCGAATATAAAAATGTATAGAATTGATTTAAAAAGTGTTAGATAAAGTTTATCGAATATAAAAATGTATAGAATTGATTTAGACTGTCAAAAATGAAATATGCATTGAGAGAGCACAAGAAGTTTACTGACGGCTTGGAACTTAGTTTAGCAAATGGGTTTCAAATGAGGTATGTGGAATGAAAGGTAAAGGGTTTTAAAAGAGGTTGAATATGGTGAATTCGGTGTTATAGGATTGTAAACAAGTGTCCATGACGAAGTGGGGCAACGAAGAGACAGTGATGTTGATACGATGAATACCAAGGCCAGTTTTTCGTGCGTTGAAGGGAGGTGATAGATACGGAAGGGTCATTGAAGGTGTCGGGACAAACTACACTTGTGAGAAGAAGCATCAACGCAGAGAAGATGGTGTTGATTCCGATGGGGACTAGGGGCGATTATGCTTGGAGCAAGGACTCATCGATCATGGAGGGGAGGGTATTGTTCAAATTTCATCCCGCTCCATCTGTGGGCTAAAGCCTAATTCGTTAGTTAACTCGTGATTTGGAGATATGTTATGAAATATTGAACATTCTCATTGCGTGCTAACAGGTGTATTAACATATTGGTTAGTTTTGCAATTAGACTTCTAAGCCTCCAATTTGGTCTAAGCTACTACAAAAACTCCATTAGAGTTTTTGTCAAATCTACAAGTTGATTAATTAAGATTTTTTTTCTTTAAATTTAGTCTCTCTTTTGCAAAAAGCCTGATTTTGGAAGATTTCTTCTCTATTTCCACTTAATTTTATACTTTTTCACGCCAATGAACCATCAGAGGTAATTCGTCACACGGATTAGCAATTCTCATCTCACTAGAGATTTCAACGGTCGCTCTTCAGTCTCCGGTAATTTTTGTTTGTTCTTTACAATTTTGACCTGGATAGTTATTTATCTGCTCCGAATAAACAAGGCCATGGGAATTTACTCTGATGGAGGGTGCTATAGGAGCCCGAGGACTGCCATCACAGCTGGATTCTGGGTAACTCTGAAGATTTTAGAGACAGATCTTCAGTTTCAGAATTAGATGTACTCAGAAATGATGCATCAGAAGGTGCACAGCTGCAGATGCTCAAATCTGGATAGGCTGTCAAAATATGCTCCCATAACTGTTGAAGGTAATCTCCATCTTCAATGGCAATAGATATCATAGCCTAAAAAACCAAAAGAAAGTTCCACAGTCCATTCCATATGTTAGAGAACCCACCACAAACATGGCTAGCTACTCAATAACATAACCATCCACCGTTCTACAAAACAATTTTTCTTTAAAGTCAAGGATGGCATATATAGTGATTGATTTGCACATCTGCTTGCAAATGAAGCCAAAATAAATTATCTTCACAGCATGAAATCATCAATATTCTTTTGCTCCATATCTGCAGCACAGGGGAGGTAAGTAAACTTTGCCACAGTTGTAACGAAGGCATCCCTCTTGGTTTGCAAACCAATTACAGCAGTAACATGCACGTACCGCCGTGTTGGAATCCCTGCAAGCACAGAAAGGTAGCTGCCCGATCATCACTCTGGTCCAGCGTTACACTAAACGCAGCTAGCATCAGACCTCAGCAAACTTCAAAGAGGCCACATCTTCCAGAGAGCTGCCAACCTATTTGGTGCTTATTAATAATTCAATTGCCTTGGACGGTTTTCTGTTGATGAGAACAACACCTTTCTGCAGTTATGTAAGTTGCCATATTAAGTACAGTATACTAGATTAATATGGACTTTTGAAAGCACTACACTCATGCAAGTAGGCAACAAAGTGAAGTGTTAGGCAGACAAAGCCCAGTAATTAAGTCTTGCCACATTCATGATGCAATTTAATATCTTGGCAAACCTCTGGTGTAGAAGACAGTCAAGGGAAAAAGTTAATCATGCCATACAGTACAAGGAACAACCGAAGTGGAATTTATATATTACCATACCTGAATTTGTAATTTATGTGCTCTACGTTGCTCCAGTGTTGCAGCATTTGAAAATTCAGAGTTTGCTTTTGCATGCAGCTCATAATCAGATTTACTTGCCTCTTCAATGAGGTTATTGGGGTTCTCTGTCAAATTTTCATTATCTGTGGACTTTGTTGGATTTGAGTCACCAACTTCGAGCCGCTGATCCATCTACAATTCCATCGATTTGATGATTCTAGCTAGACATTTTACTGATTTTTGACGAAAAGTTATTTTTGGCGGGAGAGAGAGGGGTAGTAGAACCAGCTGGTGGGCCTAAAGCTGTTTTCAGTAGCCCATTAACAGTCCTACATCAGACTATAGAAGTTGGATATGAGTGTAAGAGTTCAGGGGAAGAGGTGGAAAAAACACAAATTCAGAGGGGGGGGGGGGGGTGCTCAATGGGTAAATTCAAGGGAAATCGACATCAGACTAACCGATATTAATTACAGGGGTTCATGGTATAGTTGAGCAATGAGCATGCAATGCTAAGGGTATACTCATTTGACTACATCCATTCAAACCGAAGCTATATGAAACAACTTTCACAGTACATTTGCTTCCTAGATAATTTGACAAATAAGATTGTGAAAGGTAGATGTAGATGCACAGAGGAAACAAAGAGGGAGACGGGAGTTCACTCCCAGAGAGTGCCTCCAATGGGATTCGAACCCTGCACCTTACACACCGACTACAAGCTGCATACCAGTACCACCCTGCACCTTACACAATAAGTCCAGGCTCTTTTACCACTTGGGTGTCCCCTCGAGATGAATTAGTATAGATAGTCTACTAAATGCAAAAATAAGCTTAATTTGCATTTCAGTTCATCTGTTCATGCAACTTGCCTCAGGTGCGTGGTATAATAGCATAGTTGTTGTTCTTGTTCCTGAGATCAAGACTCCGAAACTTTATCTCAGTATCATTATTGCCTGTAGAAAGAAGAAAATTACCATAAAATATTATGCAGTGGCTTTTCATATTAGTGCTTCATGTAATAAACTCTATAATCTCCCCTTAGTCGTACTATAACAGTAAACTGGAAGAATACTATGTTTAACTTTCTAGTCAGAACTACTATAATTTACTAGAGAGGCATCCGACAGAAAATCAGAAACGGCTAACAGAAATGCAGCTAAATAGTGAAGTAGAAGACAAACTGACTTAGGTACAACCAAACAAAGAATTAAGATCTATAAGCTGATCCTCTGAACGATACTATGAAAAGAAACAAAGTAAAACATAATCTACATAACTTTATACCTTTGGAGCCTCCACATCATCAAAATCATAGTTGACAAAAATATAAATAATGATCTGATTGATATTTTCTCTAGCAGATTCAGAACAGTCATTTTCTGCAGAAAACTAGGATTTCAGTGCATTCTCCAGAACACGGAGGATCAACATTGGGAAAAAAAATCCCGATCTCTGATTTCAGCTCGGACCTATATTTTGACAGTAGGTTTTGAAATATGGAATACAGTTGAAACATACTCATATCAGACAGCGCACTTTTTTTCAAAATTGGCATGCACAAGTACTGCTTGACGGCATTTGCAAAATCAATTAAAAAGTGAATATAGTAAGCATTTGCAAATGAAATTCTGGAAGGCTTCAGTTCAGTTTCGTTGATGATTCATATATATGGACTTCGATTCCAATTTTCAACTAGCATGAGCCGATGCACGTTTTATCCATTCCTTGCTGACATTGGGGTGTTTAAAGTTTAGAAATCCATTTCATGTGCTGGCGCACATTTTCCTTCCTTTCTTAATTACCATCGACCAATCAAAATTTCAGATACTACATCACAACAGGTACTTAAATACAGTAAATGAAACCAAAAGAAAAGGAAAAAGAATAGATAACATTACATGAAAGACCTTCTATATCCACCAATCCTGAATGCAACAAAATTGTGCAGAAACCAACTTCACCAAATTTTTCCAGGGATGACAAGTGTGCAGCAAGTTAGGTGATTACACAGCCACAGCAGACTCCACGGCAGGTTTCTCCTTATTAAGTGACTCCCAGTCAATTTCTCTAAGCGCTTTAAATCTTTCGCCCAATGTTACAAAACCCGATTCAGGAGAAACAATACCACTGCCTGCACCTTGGTAGACCAGAAGTATACCTGATCCCATCTCAGGTCCGTGTAGCTTTCCTGTTAGCAGAACCCGGAGTGGCATGAAGAGAGATTTTCCCTGAATTGGAAGTTGCTGTCATTTAATTGGCATGAAGAAATTAAGCGAAATCCTTTTGTGAGAAACTTACCTTGCGTTTCAGTGATTTTCTGAAGCTCTTGACCCACTTCTGCCATCCAGAATGACCTTCCTCAAGCGCGCTTGTGAGTTCACCACTGTCATACGCAGCTAGCAAACTGGCAGCAACTTCTGAAAGCTTATCTTCTATTACAGCTTTACCTTCAGGACTGCAATCAAATTATTGGAAATTCTTTCAATTCTGTAGTAGCCATTTACCAAGCTTGATATACACATTAGCAAATTAATTATCTGGTTAAGACACATTGCTAGTTTCTCATAATTTTGCATAATGAAAGCATGTTACGACTTCTTGGTCATATTATATATCTTGATAGTCATGTAAAAAGCTAGAATTTTCTTATGGAAGAAATTCAGGTTTTATCTTTCAAATTATCAAGGTAATTCTATGTGCTTGCAAACTCCAGTATGAAACTAAGCCCCTAAAATTCCTGTATCAACTTGACCAAGCATGGTAACGGAATATTGACTAGGTTAATACAAATGCCGGTTTTCCTTGGTGTAGCCAAGACAGGACTTTTTTAACATTATGAAGTCATCTACAGGATATCAATATCATACTTGTACTGGGAGAATGGCGTTAACATTAAGCACTAGGTGTGAAATTTTGTTTGTCATAGTCCAAAATCAATTCGAAAACACAAGGGCTAGATATGGGATATGTTGGTCCTTTTATATGATGCAAATTAAAACACCAATCACATAGTCAAAGGTTTCTCTTACCTGGCCAGAGTTTCATGCAAGGGATAAGACAGGAGGTCCGAAAGACCCTTGTCCGCATCTGTTACCAGGTCAATTCCATCCTTAAGCAGCTGCACGGCCTCCTGTCATGTCAATTGAAAAGGCACATAATTATCACAAGGTAAGAAGCACAAATACAAATGTGATACGAAATGATTAAAAAAAAGTTAAGATCCAAAATATCAAAATACAAAGATACGTTAAAAATACAATTTTTAACATACATATTATTATATATTTTCATTCTTTACCAATAGTATTAGCATGAATATTATTAATTTAACGAGATATTAATATTTTGACTTAAATTCAAAATGGGAACATTGTATTTAGACGGGGGAAGTAATATTTATGCAAATCATACACCATCTAAACATAATTTCATTTGTGCCATTCACCCCAATAATAAACTATCAGAAACTGCAGCGAGTCTCTAAGACCATCTCCAACACATCAAACCCTCCCAAACCCTCTCTCTCCTGCCACATCAGCATTCCACTAACATTTTAATCTTTTTTATTCTCTCAAACCCACTCAAACTCTCTTCATCTCCAACAATAAAACTATCAAACCCAATAAGAAAATAAGATAAAAAAATTAAAAAAAAAATTAAAAAAGAAAAAGAAGAAAGGAAATAAGATAAAAAGAAGAAAGAAAAGAAAAAAATTAAAAAAATTAAAAAAATAAAAATAAAAACACGCCCAGACCGGTCTGGGCGCGCCCAGACCGGTCTGGGCAGCTGATGGCCAGACCGGCCATCAGCTCCTGCTGGAGCTGATGGCCAGTTTGGCCATCAGCTCGAGACCATCTCCAGCGCCCCTGCTGGAGATGGTCTAATACTCTAAACCCATTACATTGAAAAAGATTTGAACCAATGACATCTGTCTCGAAAACCTCCTGTCTTACAGAACTGAGCAAAAGAATGCAAGATATCATATCATAGCCCATGACCCATGTTATTAAATAAGAAAAAAAATGGTATTAAATAAGTTTTCATTTTCATATTTTGCCGTTTTCGTATTTAATACATTTTTTCCCAGAAAACTTCATCAGCTTGGCGTTTTTATGCTTCATAGATCACAAGCAACACTAAAAAATTCAAACGAAGGTCAAACCAGCGTGAATGTTCCATTATGTCATTGTATGCTAGTACAAAGCCATGAAGATAACAACTGTTTTGTAAAGTATGAGGACATGTTGAAGATATGTGATGCACCACTAAAAATGGTAGATGAAGAGAAAGCTCATACGTCTACAAAGGGCCCCTCTGATTCCAAGAGAATGCCGGTGCTTTTCCATTGCTCACCAATCAGCTTTGCCAGCTTTTCTGACGGAAGAGATCTCAAATGTTGGCCATTCATCCACCTTGCATTATCAAATAAATATGTTGTATAGTTAAAGAGATGAGCAATAGTAATCCATAGAAAATAATCCTTTTCAAGAAGAGTCTATCACCAAAAAGGTTAAAGTCACAAAACCACTTATTTCATGCTAACACTGCTATCTCTATAGCTCTATCAACAAAAGACAACATAAAGAATGGACTGATCCAACAATTACCTTAATTTGGTGGAATCGAAAACAGCTCCACTTTTGTTGACGCGCTCAATTGTGAACTTATTAACTGCAATCCATGCCAGATAGTTTATTTTCATAATATAATCAGACCATGTAACTTAAAGAAACATCACATGCACAACTTTTACTAAGAAACTGCACTCACCAAGTTCATCAAGGCTGAAAAATTCATTTTCAGTGCCATCACCCCAGCCCAATAATGCAAGATAGTTTACCATTGCCTGGGGCATAAAACCCATCTCCTTGAACTGCCAAGAAAGATATTATGAGTACAAGGATGACACCACGAATGTAAAGTTACTTTCAGACTAAAACAAGTCCTAGTTAAAAGATAATTAATGAAAGAATAAGCCCATACAAAACTAGAATTCAAATAAGAGATAGAAAAACAATGCAGTCGTGGATTACCTGACCAACAGAAGTTGCACCATGCCGTTTTGAGAGTTTGCTTTAATCAGGTGCAAGAATCAAAGAAACATGTGCAAATTGAGGCATTGGAAATCCTAGAGCCTGGTAGGGTAGAAATTATAATAGTTAATCCACATGCAAACAAAAATTAAAGTACTATTGGACGACATCAACCCTGCAAGGAAGAAAGGAAAGTGATAGAAATGTAGAAACTAATTTTCAGGTACCTGATATATCAGAGCTTGCCTCAAAGTATTTGGTAAATGTTCCTCGGCTCAGAAATACAAAATAGTTAATATCCTGTGTCAACAGATAAGACATTCAAATACATGAACAGCAGCATACTCATTTAGTTAATATCCTGTGTCAACAGATAATCACAATGCAGGAAGTTTAAATGCTGACAAAAGTTAAGCTACTAGAACCAAACTATAACATACTCATTTTGTATATGACCTAGAACCCAACTGTATTCATCTGATAAATATTTCCAAGTTTCATTTACATTAGGAAAGATAAGCATATAACTATTAACTATTAAGTTTTAAATCTGGTTGAAGTTCCAGTATGGAACTCACTTGTAGATGCTTGTAACTAAAAGAGCATGCACACATAACCACAGAGCATCAGATTCCCAGTGGGTGCACAACCAGCTTGTGGGTAACTTTAGAATGCATGAAATGAAAAGGTGTTTTCTCCAGTTCCTCACTACTGCATATTGAGCTACACGACATTTTCCAAGTCTAATTTTATACATTTATGGTGTGTAATTATTAACTCAATAAAATGCTACTATTATCCAGTATTTGCTCTTCAACCAATTGACGACAAACATCAATCGATTAGGTGTCTCTGCACAAATTACTTGTATCTCATCAAGTTCTTCAAGAGGTGAAGCTCACTCATATTTACACCGGAAATGCATCTATCTTATCTATATAAAATTCATACATCTTCTTGACAGAAGGAAACCATGTTACACGTGCCTTAGTCCACCCCTATAAACCAAGATTTACATGACTTGACAAAATTAAGTAAATTTCATATCCTAAACTCAAACATTACCTCGCCACGGATGATATCGTTGATTTTCAAACTTCCTACCTTTGGAACTCGGAAACGATAAGTATAAGGTGTCCCTTTGAACAACTCCTGCTCCACTTCGGCCTCTGTTGCAGTGGCCCACTTGCCAGTATAAACTGGATGTAGCTGCTTCAATTTGCAGTCTCCTTCATCCTTTCCAGCTCCTACAATAATGACAAACATACACATAATTACTAGACATGTACAAAAAAAATCAACATATAAGTTAATTAGACAAGAAAGCAAAGCAAAGCATACCTCAGTTGAGCAGAAACATCGGTAGACATGACTAGACTGGAGAAGCTTATCAGCATGGTGCTTGTACAGCTCATTCCTCTCCGAGTGTCTATACGGACCATAACTGCCACCAATATCAGGCCCTAATCAAGTCCATAACACTCATCTAACAAACACTTATGATACAAAAGTAACAATGAGGAAAAAAAATAGCTACGACGTTCGTCCCATTGGAGACCAAGCCAAGTGAGATCACGAAGCACAGCGTCCTCAGACTGCTTAGTGGATCTCTCCAGGTCAGTGTCTTCAATTCGGAGAACGAATTTGCCGCCATTGGACCTGGCGAACAAGTAATTGAAGAGCGCAGTTCTGGCGCCACCTACGTGGAGGTTTCCGGTGGGCGAGGGGGCGAAGCGAACGCGGATAGAGGAGGGAGAAGCGGCTTACACTCGGAAGGCTCGTGTTCCGCGGATAATATGAGGTAGTGATACTTGTGGAAATACTAGAATTCTTCGCCATGGGGGTGCTGCGAGACTGCTCATTATCGGAGTTTCGGAAATTGATTTGAAGCAAAGTACTTGATTTGTGATTTATTTCCTTAAGAGTAATTGAGAAATTGAAATTACAAAATGTCATGTCATGTATCAACTTCATGTTTTTTCTATGGTAGAAGGATCTCCAACCTCACTCAGTCACTCTTAACACTTAATGCTCATGAAAACAACATTTGCTTTTAAATCGATTTGCAATTTTTGCATTAGTAACAGATCGTTCGAAGTTCAATTTATGAACGCAGAAGGTAGAAGGAGCTTGATCCCATTTTGTCATGACCCAAAATTTCTACTCCAAACTAATAAATGAGGTTTAGACATTCTCAGATTGCTGCTAATGGTACGGAACGTTCAAAAAAATAACAGTATGAATTAGGCAACTGCTGCAGTAGCCAAATTTACATCTTCAGATTCATCAATTGCCATATCTCTAAATAAAAGTTTTAGGTGTGGTAACACTCTAGGTAGGATATGTACATCCGCCAAGTTCACGCTCATCAAATCGAAAGCAATGCACGTGTTGTGCATGTGACTTTCATCAAACACAGGGATTTTCGGGTATCTTTGGCTGAAATGAGTCAGTATGATACGGTATGCTTCTGCAGAATTGCCTACATCAATAGCTTCCTTAGTTGTACTATGATTCCGCGCAATGGCCTCGTCCACCAAACCATCTTCAAATGTTGCCTGCAATAACAGCCAAAAACGTTGTCAACTTTAGCTGGTTTTTCATGCACAATATTGATGGCAGTAAGAAAATGACAGCAAACTGATGCTCATTGTTCACAACTTCATGAATTCCCAAATAAGGAAATTAGAGAACCAGAGTTTCATTCAAAGGATTGTAATGTCATTACTCATTAGCTCTAAACTTGTCGCGCTGGAATATGCAAACCAAATACAACTACTTGCAACACAGAAAAATTAACTTGTGCATAAGAAGAGACCGCTTTATCTCACAAGATAATAATTTTTTCTTTTTTTTAACATATCTTATCATGAACCCAAAGACTTAGGAATATAATGAAGAAAAATAGAAAGCCATAAACAATCCAGTTTACAAAGTATTACTGAATAAACTTACCTCGTGTATAAGAACTGTTGCACCATGCGAAGCTTTGACAAGTTCCGGACAGGGCCTTGTGTCACCCGAGTACACAATTTTCCACCCTGGTATACTTTTTCCAACTCTGTTTATCCTGCTTGCGGCTTTCAATACAACACCGAATGCCTGTGGACAATGCACAACTGGGAAACTCATTAATGTTTCTATTCCAGCTTTCATGAGAGCTTTCTTCAAAGATTTGAGGATTGGGATGGCAGCACCATTCTGAGTAGGACTGCCTGGCCTCCTCCAAAAGCTCTGCATGCGACTTCCTCGAACGAACAGAGAAGAATCAACACTCTCATTTACTTGCATTTGGGTGTCTGAGTCCCCATTTGATTCTAAAGCCTCCAATGAAGCTTCTGAGGTTTGCCAACAATCAAGAAATTGCATATCTAAATCCTCAAGTCTCTGGTACGCATCAAGAAATCTCTTTAGTTGCCTAGGCCCAACAACAACAATGGGTTCGTGTGGTAACCCCTTCAATAGATCACGCCGTAGAGCGAGAATTCTCGCCAGCCCCGTATGATGATCTGCATGGATATGTGAAATCCAGATACATCTTAAACCTCGCACAGCTTCATCAGCACCTTCAACTCCAAATCTGTTGGAAAAAACATTTTAAAAAGTCATCTTCAAGTAGAGAGGCACACAAGCAACTTGAAAGAAGATCCACAGCAAACTTCAACCTGGCATTACCTTCTTTTTAGCTGTCCTAAAGTTCCTTCACCACAATCAAAAAGTATACTTCCTTTGGAAAATAAATTGATGAAAATAGAGCTAACATTCCTATACTTGGAGGGCTGAGATGAACCGGTGCCAAGAAGAACCATCTCCATATCTTCTCTACTTATATCTTCAAGACAGGTTGGAACTTCACTTTCATGTAACCATGGCTCTTCATTCATAGTCTTCTCAGCAGCAGTTGTTTCTCTCGCGTCCAACCAGAACCGATTTACTTGTTTTGAAGCATCCACAGCCTCTGGAATTTCTGATAACAGCTCATCAATGATTCCCAAGCGAGATGATAAATCTGGAATGTTTGATCTATCGAGTCCGAGATTTGCATAAGGACGCAAATGGAACTGTACAATTTATACATACGACATCAGTAGTAAATACAAGTATTCCAAATAATGGGAGCAGCATATAAGCATGAAGAAATATTGTGCTGTATAGATTACCATGCCCCTATCAAATAAATCAATCCCAATTAAATGCTCTCAGTGGTACTGTACAATTTATAAGGTTTTTCTTGTTAAAAGTCTTCTCTCAATTATTATAATAGGAAAAAATACTACAGTATACATTTATAATTAGATATATGTTGAGAATCAATCTTATAGAACATAGTTGAATAGCTAGTAAAATTCTTGTATTGTACAGCGTATAAAGGGGTTGCCTTAATGAAATAAAGAACGATATAAATAAAGAAGATGGAATCACCCTCAAAACTCCTAGCAATAGGCTCGAGCCCAGAGTGGGAGATTATTGAATTCTAACACAGACCCCAAGCAAGTTTCATTATTAACCCTCTAAAGGAAGGCCTTACTTAGATGTATGTTAAGAGCAAGAGCCTGAGTGGAGTAGATAAAACCAACCCTTCAAAGAATTAATCAGATTCTTCCGGCTTAACTCATTTATGAAGAAGCAAAATGACAAGAGTAGATTGGCAGCAATGCGTTCTGGAAATTATAAGTGTCTCAACTTCCATCTTTTTGATAACCAAGTCTTCGTAACAAAACTAAACCTCAAAGGCGCCTTTACCTTTAAGGCTGGATTGTTTTTATTTTCACATTTCTGTCAGTTTCTCCTTCATTTAAAATTAATAATGAAATCAATATACCATGGCATATTATCTTTCAAGAGCATTGTAAATCAAGTTCATTAAATAATGTTCACATAACAAATTCATGGACAATGAACTTATATGCCCACATCTTGTGCACACTTAAACCCCTGTATTATCCAATTCAGTCCAACTTGTTGATAAAGGGTGGAACACAGTTTGAGGACCAAACAAGGTAATCATGCAAATTGTACCCCAGGAGCACGTTAAGACAAAGAAGTGCCAGTGAAGATTACTGGGGATAGATAGTATCAGGTAATCGACATACCTTGAGAAGATTCTCTGCTGCAATCAGTTCAGTGGTTCTGGATATCTGGAACAATTCAAATAGGAATAATGAGAATATAGTAAACAAATTGTGATAATTTTCATCCAATCAATGCACCATTTAACTTGACCTAACCACTACATGCTCGAGAAACAGAGTGTACCACATTTGATGTCCTTAAACTAGAGGCTGAGCTATTTAGGTGCTCCATAGACCAAAAACCAGGAGACGGGAAGAATTGAGGACACAAATAGTTAAGGCGTGCTGAAATTCTAGCGCTTCCTTTTAAAATCGGCACCTCAATATTTCTCCTATAAGATAATCAAATCCACCCTACTTGAGTAACTGGAAGAAACAATGATAGACAAATATAGACTAAATATATTATCAAGATACACACTTTTCATGTCCTGCCATAATGTGTTGAGCAGCACCAAATCTTGACATCCAGATTTGATAATCATCTGTCTTTGTGACATGTTTAGGACTCAGATGAATAATGCAATTCACTGTTTTCAAATTTTCTGGTGCATCATGAACTATATCCTTATAGTAAGGAGTAAGGCATCGCAGAGACAACAACTCCTGCAAATGCATTGATGTTGGACAGTCAACCAGCATTACAATAGGACCAGCAATAGAAGGACCCATCACATCAGCTGGGTGGACCTAAGCATCACAAAAGGTATTGATGTTAAGAAGAGTCCTGGGAAACTAGAAGGTATGAACATACTTTTACAAAGTTTAAGAAATCACGATCAGACTCAACAGCAATCTACCATGACATCATCACGATCAGACTCAACAGAATTTCCAAGTTGCAGTTCACGATATTTAGGGCCAGGTCTCACTCCAAGAGCCTTCGCTTTTTCCAGGTCAAATCTTCCCTTAATTTCAGGTAATTCACAAATATAGACAACAGAATGATCACCACGTTGGGACATTTTCTCAGATTTCAAACCATTTGACTGTAGATCTATTTGTTCAATGGAGTCAGAAGCTTCTGAATTCTTTGGTCTAAGGAGTACTGCAGATATTTTTACCACTTCATCTTCAATAAGGACAAGAGGATCATCAAACTTCATTGATGTGCCACTGGGAGATCTGCCCAATCCAGGCGTAGGCCCAAAACAGCGTGTATGAACCATAGCAGCGCTTGGGATGAAAGATTTCATGGCATCAACCAAGTAGTTTAAGTCAGAAGAACCCCAGACGTTGACCTTCAAAATAAGAATGAATTACAGTCCAAAGTTATAATCACAAAAAAAAAAAAAATTGGTTCTTAATGGATAATATGACTTACAGACATTCCTTCATCCCCAATGCCAGCCAATGTTAACAAGAGACCTGCAATAAAAGCATTAAATTAGCTCTTTTCAGAAACTTCCTTTTGCAATCCATCGTGTTGAAAAGAATAGGAGGAGGGGGTTTACTAGGAGGAAAATAATGTTATTATAAATCTACTAAATGTAAAACTCATGGATCAATGGGCAATCCATTCTTCTGGTGGAGAACTGCATTTGTAGACCTGTATCTTAACCTTGGGATAAATTGGTCACATAATATTTTCCATTACCAGAAATAGTCACCATAACTTGCAAAACCCTCAATTTCAGTCTATCAACACACCATTGACCTCCACCACCAAGCCCCAAATTAGGGAATTTTGGACAAAAAACCCATAAAGCAACCTGTTTTCAACTATAAATAAACCCCTAAACATTACCATTCATCAAGAAGATAATGATAATAATATCTGACGTAAAAAAGGACACTGAATGAATTCTCTTTAACAGGAAACAAAAGGTAACCTTTTGAAGCTGAATTTGTGAAAGTCTTGCACAAGAAAACAGCATTGATAATGATTAAATTATCCGCCCAGTGTCATAATAACATTCTTCAGGTTAAAGATAGTAATTTAACCCCATAATGAAAAGAATTTGAGCGCCTAACCCTATTCGAGATTTTACAGAAAAACACAGTGATAAATAAAATAAATAAGAAAGCTCATTTATAACATGATTTTCTGCCTTCTCTTAAACCAGAAACAGGGCCCTTCTTCGGAGACACAAAACTATGTCATTCTTTGGGATATTTGCCCTCACTTTCTAAATTTTTTAGAGTTCTATTGTTTTGCTGTAGTGGCAACAGGATATGCAAGTTACGAGACAACTCTTTCACATTGAAAAAGTTATGAGGCCATTTTAATTGCAAGCCAAGATGCAAAACTATAAACAGGATAATTCCTTCTACTTTCCCTGAAATAGAGAATTCAAAACACAGCTACAAAATAGGCAAATAGCATACCTGGAAGTCCACCAGCAGTTTCGGAGCAGACACGCGAAAGAAATATGTGATCAATCTGCAGAAATTTTTACAGTTAACAAGTGATATACTATTCTCAACTAACACAGGATGGGATACACAGATATAAATGCATGAGATACCTTCGATAATTTGATTTTATGCTCACTGCAGAAGCGCTGCAAACCCTGGAAAAGTGTCACACTAGGGGATAAGTTCCAAATCATCAAATGAGTTTGCATCACACAAATAGGTAAATCATAAGTATACAAAGAGAGCAGCCACTGGATAATCAATCAACATGTCCCCTTTCAAATTCAACCAATCACATTAGGTGACATGAATATTAGTCTAATCCACAAAACAAGAAATAGAAGCAGCAAATGTATGATATATCAAACTTGGTAGAGAAGAAAGTTGAAAAATTGCTAGAAGAGACAACCCCCAAAACCATTTACTCAGCATATTCATACGTGAGGCAGTAAGGGCACACACATAAACTTCAAATATAAGTACAAACATAGTTATTAATCCCTTCCATAATGACTAATGTGCACAATTTTCTTCATAGCATAAACCTAATATATTCTCCTCTCTTCTTCTCTCTACGGAATTCTTTGTTGGTCGCATAGGTGGAATTTTAGTTTTCCAAATCTTTGTTGTTTAAAAAAAAAAACTAAGTCTCTGAAATATTCATATTAAGATCACATGCAAATTCCACCAGCTAAAATCTTATGATCCAACATATTAGCCCGTCCGAATACCAATTGAACGATAACTAAGCATTCTTCCAACTTCCATACTATACATTTACAACAATCAGTGTTCTTGTTCTTTCTGCATTCAGGCTTTAACCAACAACGAGATTTTTCGTTACTAAAGCAGCTGCCAAAATGAATAATAAAATTCACATAACCTTACAAAATTGAATAAATAAACATATGAAAATGAAACGGAAAACAAATACAACAAAGCAACTCACCTCTCCAGCATTAAATATGAACCTTTGTTTGTCAAAGAACAAAAGCACTGATGGTGATGTATCCTGTGTATCCATGCCAGTCCCCAGAATCTGCAACGTAAAAGGATCCGCAATTTAAAATATAAACAAGCTCAGAGCAAAAAAATCCGCAAGCATGACAATTGTTCAATTAGCAATACTGTTTGTAGGTAATACTCAATGTGTCTCCTAAACATTATCACAATTGGATTTCATTTTTCTAAATCCTCAAGTCAATTAGAAATTCACTAGAGCAATAATAATAAGTAATAGCAGCTCATTACTTGTACTAATACTTGTATCAACATGAAATAAGAGCGAAGAAAAACTGTATAGCTAATTAAGACGGAATAATTTGGTTTACCACCTGAACGTAAGCGATGGTATTAGCAGGATTAAGCTTTCTGGATTTAAGCTGCAATTGCTTTTTAGGCCTATCGCTTCCATCTCTACCTTCTGCCCTTTTCCTGTTAAACCCCGAAGTTTCGTTTCTCTCCTCCATTGGCGCTGATTTATCACTGTTAGTAGTATTACCAATTTCCTTCTTCTTCACAGGAGCTTCTGGTAGAGTAGTTCCGGTCCTCTTAAACAGACGAGAACTATTTTTACTGTTTTTGTTGTTAGTGTGATAGCGAGAAGAACAAGTGGTGAGTAAGAAGGACGGTTTCGGTTTTCTAGGGTTCAGAAAGAGAGGTAGAGAGGAGGAGGATGAAAGAGTTTTGGCGGCGGAGGCACAGAGAGGGTGGCGGTTGGCGGAGGAGAGGAGGAGAAGACGGATGTTGGTAATTTGTGGCATTTCTCTACTCTCTCTATTTATTTGAATTGGGGGATTCAATCGTTTCAAGGGTTTAACATTAAAACCCGCAAGCCCAAATATTTCATTGTTATTTACCATATATATTACCCTTGAGAGAACATAAAACTCAGACAAGTGTTGTTATTCTAATTTCTAAAAACTTGCTTAATAAGTTTATTCGAGAGGAGCTCAAGCTCTGTGAACAACTCAATTAACTAGATAAAACTCATTAAAACTCTTTATTATATTTTATATTGTATATTAAAAATTATGTTCGAGCTCGTTACAAGTTACTCGTGCGGAGAGTATCAAATTAATTTTTAGACTCACTTCTTTAAATAGTCAAGTCTGACTTGATCCGGTTAAGATCAATCTATTCCCAAGTTACGTACTAGTTTAAGAGAACACTAATTGAATAATGAGTACTCAACCATATAAGTTAACCAAACTACAATATAAGCATGAGTTTTATAAAAAAGTTTCCTTTTTTTTTGCCTAAATTCCAAACCCAAGTTGCAACATTTGGTTCATTTTTTGAACTTGTTATCTGCCCGGCCCAACAATAACGGAGCAGTTCAATTTGTGACTGAAATTGATCCACCTATCATAGGATTTTTGGAATTTTCAAGTTTATAAATGTCATAAAAAACTTTGGATTTGGAAAATGAAGAAGCTGATCCACTTTGCCATACGGCCCATACCTATTTTACAAATTTACAAGTGGCATTTGAAAACCATGGTTCTGAAAAGATGAGCCAAATATAGAATTTAACATGAACTCCCATTCTCTATTTTTCCAAATTCAAATTTCTTGTTGATCTCATATCCCTAACAAACGGGGGGGGGGGGGAAGAATTAACGGCCCCAACTCCCCAAGCGTTAACCCAATTTGCTAGTCAAGCCCATCCCCTCTCATAACCCAACCATACCCAAGGAAATGTCCGTGATTGGGCTACCCTAATTAGATTAGGCCAACCGGGCCAACCAACATTGTTACATGGGTGAACAAATTCGCTCAAATATACATCATTTACAATATTGACCAAATTCTATCATTGGAGCATAAATAAACAAAACAAGGTACATAAGTACTTGAAACTAAAAATAAATAACTACACAACTTCTTAAGAAAGCATTAAAAAAAAAAGCTCCAATAAATAAGAAGGAGAGAGCTACACACTAGAGCAGCAGACAATACTTGAAGATTGCATCTAGACTTCGGTTGTGTTCATGAATGCTTATTACAATTACTTTTTTATTGCATTTGTTTAAAATTAAAATAATCTGATTATAATCAAAAGCATGGAATGTTTGGTATACATAGTAAAAGTTGAAATTAAACAATATTTTAGTGTTTGTTAAAACAAAAATAAGCACTTAAATATTAACAATTTACTTAATTTAAATTTTATTACCTTTCCTATTTTTTTTTAGTTGCTTAAAGCTCCAAAAGCATTTCCCAAGATACTTTTAGCTTATGGCGGTTAGTCTGCTTAATTATAGTCTATAGAGAAGCAAACGCATAAGCAGGGAAAGCAACCACCAAAAAATTACTTACTGTGATAGAAAAGTAGATAATCAATTTAATTAATCATTTGCAAACACTCACTTCTGGAGATTGGGAGTAATAGAGGAAGTGCAAATAACTTTGTGTACTGGGAAAACCAATGGAGTTGCAAACACCTTGGCTAAAAACGCAAGCACATCTTTTGGAAGAAACTTTTTGAAACAAAACCATCACGGTTGCATTTTGTTTAGGATAAACGATACTTATACCTGACCTAAGTGGATCATTGATCCTTCCGTTTCAGTACTATTTATTTATTTTAATTTTATTCGATTAACAAATTTTGAACTTTACAATGAATTAATCTAAAACAATTATCATAACAATATTTAACAAAATTATGAAGTAGAATTGTGTTCAGTATATTTCGGTACCGTAACTTTGAACTAATGTTTAATGCATGTTTGGTATTTAAAAAAAGACTTGGTAAGGGACAAATACACAAGCATCAGTACCCCTTGATAGTTTGCTTTCATCATGTACAATTGTACATACTTGATTCGTGCGAAATGGACACAAATATAATTATGAAGGAAAATTTTTGTTTTGTTTCGTGTTCATTGGTACTTGATAAACTATATCTGACGACCCAATTACCTTAAACCACATACACATTACATTCCAGAAGAGAATTTTAAAGAAGAGTTGTCCTACCTGACACTGATGATCTGTTACATAATTTGCCATACTCAAATACTATTCTACTAGTATTATTACATTACTCCATAGTCCATACTCCATAGTATACTTGAATGGACTCTTACACTTCTTTGACAGGTTGATCATACGGCTGAATAAATTATCAAAGTTTGTTAGTTTGTCCATATGATTTGGCCAATCGGTCGTTTAATTATAACATTTCTTGGTGCCTGTCTCTTTCTTCTGGTAATATCAAAACCCACAAATCCACTTTACTTTAATCCAGTGACGGTGAATTTTGATATTTCTAAGTCAAAACTTGTATCACTGCGTAATGGTGACGATGTATACTAATGATGTATGAAAAAAGGTTCAAGCTTAAGTTTATTAGGAGTGAAAAAGATTACTACTTACTTTTAATGTATTTGTTTTAAAATAGTCGGCATCTAATTGAGTAGGTAGACAAAGTAGCGCCAAAAACTCTAGTAATAAATGCATACCTCATCTATATCACATGACTCACGATTTAGATATACTTCCAATGGACACACTTTTGAAAAATAAGGCTCTTATTTCGACTCTCATGGTCTGCTATGGTAACGTGATGGTGATGCCTAGACTTGGCCAAAAGGAACGAAGAATCACGAAATAAACCGTGAACAACACGGTATTTATGGTTCTGGTTTTAGAATCGAAATTGCGGGTTTATGGTTCTAGACCATAGTCGTCTTAGACATTTATGGTTATGGTTCTATCATTTATGGAACCGAAGAACCGACTGATTCTACGGTTCCTAACCGTGAAACCTGTTGGTTCTATGGATAATTAGAGTTGTTAATCTCTATTATTTAGAATTGAACAAACCTAGCGAGACACAGTTAGAGCATTCATGTAACTAAAAATAATTACTAGGAGTAATTAGAGGCTCTAATTATTTGGAGTAAGAGTGAAGTCCTAATATATAACTCTAAGGTAATTAGAGCCTCAAATGTAATTCGAGATGTTAAACTATTAAGCAAAAAAGTCAATATTAAAAAATGGGCAGTTTTTTATTTTAGGAACCGTGAACCGTAATTGCCGGTTACGGTCCTCATATACAGTGAAATGGAATCAACAATTTTGAAACTAGGAACTACCCAAGTCTAGTGGTCCCCACTCTTAGTTGGCTCGGATGTGAGTGGCGTGTATGGTAAAATATTTAGTACTCATGCGTATCACAAATTGTATTGTAATAAACTCTTTACCCGATTATACTATAAACGTACAAATATTCGTTAATCAGTTACAAACAACATGTGGCACACGGAAGTCGACTACAACCCCCACAATGAAGCATGTATTCATGGGACTAGAGTCCGTGGGGCAATAAACTAATAAGGTAGGCTCCTCCATTCTTATAACACAACAATGGTGTCACTTTCTCACATCACAAATATCATGCCATATGGTACATAAAAGGGGAAGAGATTGAGGTTGTAAAAAAGTTGGTTGTGGTGTGTAAACAGAAGGCAACAAAGCAAAATCATGAATTTGAAAAAAGCATGTGAGCTATAGCTCTACCTTAGACGTTGTCAAATTTTGGCTAGTCACCAAATCGCTATCACTCTCCAACGTTCACTAATCACTACTACTTGTTGTAGCTGTCTCTCTTAATTGAAAAACAACACCAAATTTATTTCTTTGTTTCTTGTCTCTTGTCACTCTTTCCTCAAAACCACACACTCACACAACTACACTTCTTTTTTCCTTTTTTTTTCCTTCTATAACGTTACCTTTAAATCCAAACCAGATCAACTCTATAGGTCGACGTAATAGTTGCAAACCACAATTGCGACGAACTCAACCCAGAAAACATAAAACAGATGAATTTGTATCGATGAATTTGAATTTTTGACTAAAAAAATATTACTACTCACTCTTAACTGACTGAAACACTCTTATCTGAGTCGAAGAGGGTCAAATAAGTACAATTTTTCCTTTTTTTCTTTTTCTTCCATTTTTAATAATTGTATTGGACTATTAAAAACCTCAACCTACTCCCTTTTTTATTGCCTTTCCCTCATTAAATCTTTCCATTTATATATAGAAAACCTCCACATTACATGCCCTTATATTATCTCTAGGCCAATTCACTCACCCACACTCTCACTTAACAATATAAGGACAACCGAGTCGACTCAGTGAGTTAATGCGAAACTCAGTAATGACGAGAAGTGAAGAAAAGTGCAAGAGCAAGAGTAAGAAGGAGAGTGGGAACAGGCACCCAGTGTACAGGGGAGTGAGAATGAGGAGCTGGGGCAAATGGGTCTCGGAGATTCGTCAACCCAAGAAGAAATCAAGAATTTGGCTCGGAACGTATCCCACGGCGGAAATGGCAGCGAGGGCACACGACGTGGCGGCGCTGAGCATAAAGGGGAACCCGAGGCTTTTGAATTTCCCTCAGCTGAGTGAGTTGCTTCCGAGGCCAGAGAGTCTTTCGCCCCGAGACGTGCAGGCGGCGGCAGCGAAGGCGGCGGCGATGAAGGAGCTGGACGGGTGTTCTGAGCCGGAGGAGCTGGGGCAGATAATTGAGTTGCCGAGTCTGGAAGAAGGGAGTTATGACGAGTCGGGCGAGTTGGCGGTGGTTGACTCGGCGGAGAGGTGGCTGCAACCGCCGTGGTGGGCGTCGGATAAAGACTTCTGTGAGTACTTCACTGAGACGGCTACTACTGCACCAATTTGATTTGATTCTTGATTTGATGATACCATGCAGATACATTGGCTCGTGGTGGTGCCTTGTGCTTTTGTGATTGTACCTTGGGATTTTTCTTTTCTTTCTTCTTTTTCTTAAAAAAAAAAAACCTCGGATGAGCATCGTTGGGCCCTGTTTGGGGATGTGTTTTTCTAGAGACATTACGGTGTTTTGTACATAAACGTCAATAGTACTACAATTTTTTGAGGCAGGAAGGATATTACAGTATTACTCCACTAGTATTATTATTATGATGCCAGGTAGTAAATCGTTGTTTTAATGTTTTGTTTATTATTATCCACCTTCCTTTCTCTATTATTCAGTCTGTGCTATGCTATCCTATCATCAGCTATGTTCTGTTTCAGCTCTGTTACGTTAATGTCATCTATTCTATGTTATTGTACAGTGTTTTTGACTGAGGGCTTTTCTTCCTCCAATGTCCTGACATAATCTATCCATATCTGTCTTTTTTAACTTTGTAAGGCTTTGGTTTACCTTCGATTATTCAATTAAGCGTTGGCTAGGTGTAAACGTCCAGTGTAAAAGCAAGTGGGTGAATGATTTCTTAATAAGAATTTAATCAATCCATCACCATCTCCCAAACGAAGCGGTTTGGATGACAAAATTCGCGGGCGAGCTTATGGTTAGAAATTTATAAAACGAATGTCCAAAATGAAAATAATTTTATAGATATAGAAATACAAAGAGTTTTTAATGTTGTGTCACCAAATTGAAGTCAAACATACAAGTGAGCTATGGGGTTACGAGTTACGACCTACCCACGGTTTGCAAATGAATGAAACCTATTAATACATTACTGTAGTCGTTAATAAGATATATTTCACTTAATATAAGAAATAAATAATACTCATTAATCAGATATATTTCACTTAATATAAGAAATAAATAATACTCATTTGTTTTTTTAAAATTATTTATGAATTTCATTTATTTTTTTTAATAGTAGATTCATTAAACAAATATTCTAAAACAAAACCTAGAATTAAATATAAATAATCTAAAAAAGCGGATGAGAATATAATACACTAGGTGGGTTGGGGCGGGTCGATTTTATGGCGGGTAAAATCGCCTACCTACTTTACCACTTGACCCGCGACAGACTAAATAAAATTTCAACCACGAACATACTTATGAAAAAATTAACCGACAAGTGCAAATTAAAGGTTGACGAATGACATGGTCAGGTCGGACAAACCACCTTTTTTTACCCTTAATATGAGCCCAGTAAATGACCCACATGAAAGTGGAGGTGGGACACTGGGAATACCATGAGTAAAAATATTCAATATAGTTATATTATCATTTTGGGGTAATATTCCTATTGTTCTGTAGATTTTTTACACCTTGCTTGATATCGAATTAATGTTAAATTATATCAAAAATGTAATTTTAAACTTATATTATGAAATTATAATAAATATGTTTAAAGAATAATCTTTAATAGGATTTAAAATTAATTCGATATATATACAGATTCAAAAATTGTCAATAATAAATGATAAACTTAATTATGTGGGTTAATATTCTGGTGTACGGCGTAATGCATTACTGATTAAAGGGGAAAAGGACAAAAACAAAGCCAAAGGCATATAGTACTAATACAAGTGAGACATCTAATGCTCCAATGAGCAAGGACGGTAAGGGTCCATATGTGACAGATGGATGTCGACGCCAAAGTTGATTTAAATAGACCATGTTACATTTTACTACTATACGGAGTACAGTCTATATGATAAAAATAATTGAGAGAAATTATGTCAAGAGAGATTATGAATGGAACTGATATAATAAATAAGATTTCAATTTTCTTTTTTTTACCAGACATGATTTAAGAAAATTAGATACGTAAACTCACATACACTAATACCTTTTAAATGTGGGAAGGAGTAGTTATGATAATTTATGACGAACATACCAAAATTGCAAAATACCCAATCTACTCTTAATCCTAGTCTCCTAGTTAGACATAATTCACAAATCGTAGTACTACTACAAGTAGTAAATTATTGGTGAAAAAGACATCTCAACGCTCTTTCCCTTTGCCCTAGGCAATTTGTTGTTCTCCAATCCATTTAATGAATTTGTATATCTTGTTCATATCTTTGTGAAGATTTTGATCAGGCATAAGTTTAGTGGCGTTCTCATCAATTATGACTTCAATGTAGGTAAAACATTACAATGACGCCTGAGGCGGAAAGTTGAGGAAATTTAAGCCAAGTTTGATTTTATTGTAAATTGTTTCCAAGATACCAAGTTACCAACCATACAAGTTCAATTTCTTCAAAAATACAACTATATAAATAAAACCTCTAATCCGAGTTTCGTTAGAACAAACTTCATTAGTGTAGGCTGTGTAGCCTTGTCACTGTTACCGTCATATGAATGAATTTTTGTTCTTCTATGGACTTGCATTCGGAGATGATCTCTCTGAACTCATCAAATAATTGATCTAATTCCAAAGTACCAAAGTGTTGAACCAACAAGGGCTCGATCACGGATCTTGCGCACTTGGCCATATTATACCCTACATCGATCATCACCGGAGGCTACTGAGCCCAGCAGATAGAGGTTGCTGCAACAGTCGCTCCACTTATTTCCGATGTCTCTAGGCGATTGACGGTAAAACAATCCTCTTTTTCAATCTCCAACTTGACTTCGGCAGGTGATGGTGATTGGCGAGTACGTACACATGGATGTGGAATGAATGTAACTTCTCTTCTTCGATGAATCCCTATATGATGGCATATATAAACACATTAGCAATCTGAAAGTGTCAGCTCTATTGCTGGTTGCACGTTAGAGCATTCATAATTCATAACGGTTTCCTATAAAAATTTCTCTAAAATCGTTTTTTACTCATTCTCTATAATACTTTAAATACGTATTTAACAATTTACTAAATCAAATTTACTTTTAGTGATTTAATATAAATATAAATAATAAACTAAATATAATATATGAATTAGTGATTAATACACTAAAAAAGTTTTAGGCATGCACAAGTTTAGGCATGTGAAAAGTGTTCCCTATTTTTTTAGCTGATCCATACCAGTTTTAGTGAATCTGATTTGATAAGATTTTAACACATATTTTGATCTTTTGCTAATATTTAAGCAAACAAAAAACATTTTAGGGAAACTGTTGTTACTATGATAATTTACATTTTTTCAAATTTTTTAAACGTAATTTTTATGAATTTTCATTCCCCCTCACTCGAACTTTCAAAGAATGATATATATGTAATTTCGCCCCACTAACCTTAATGTCTAATTCTGCCTCTGGACAATACACTTTTGTATGGAAAAAAAAAGTCATTTGATCTCAGATAAACAAAAAGTGCATAATAAACTTTTGTGCACTTATATTATTGTAAAAAGTCATCTGAGATCCACACATATTATTGTTAAGTATTTTACCATTAAAATTTAATAGTAATTTGTAGTCAAAATTAAAAATTGTTGACCTGAAATTCAAAGTTTTATGAGATATGGGAAATATTACCTTTGACACCATCTGTTTTATTGGGATGTCAACTTTGACTCTTTAGGGGCCCCTACAAGACAGCCCCAATCTAAAACAGATGGTGTCAAAGGTAATATTCCCCATATCTCATAAAACTAGAAGCATCCTGATCGTTTCTTCTATCCACAATCGTTAACAACCATCTTCCCTCCAGCTATCACTTCATCTGAACCACACTGGATAAATGTGGCGAAATCCCTCTGAAATTGCTCATAGTAAGCTTTGATCACACATTTGGGACTGGTATCGGCCATGTATATGTTGTCTTTGTTCATTTCCACACCTTCAGTAACATAGCTAGTTGCATAGTGCAACACTAATTAAATAAATCATCTGTGTTATTACAATTAAATGTGAGAGACATCAACAGAGAGATATAGCTCTTGTTAATTAGTTATATACCTTGGAAAGCCACATGAGACTATAAGAGCCTAAGAGGAGTGAGCAAAATGCAAGCTTCTGGCAGGAAAGAGCCTGCTTGCTGACTGCTGGAACCCCTGTCACAAAAACAGGGTCCGAGCCGGTGATCTATTTCATGAATCAATTTGTCCTGAAATTGGGGCATTAGAGAACGGAAAATGGTATGGAAATCATTGCTGGGGAGATCATTCAATTGTATTAAATTCAGGCAGATCACGGCCAAGGTTCAGGCTTTGTTCATTGATGATCATAACAATTTCGGTGACAAAGTGGAGAGTATTTGGTCCTGATCCACAACCAAAATCTGCTATTAAAATGGTCTTGTTTGTGGGCATGTTGTATAGTTCAATCATGGCTTCTTCTATGATCGGCATTGTCATGAATATAACCCTTCTCTGCCAAAGCAAAATTCCATGTTTCTACTGTTCATTTGTTCTCAACCATTTAGTACAAACTGTACAACACTGTGTGATTGTTCTAGCTTTTTCAGTGAATCAAGCTCTGTTTCGGAGCTTAATCAATGCCCAAAACCAGAGCTTATCATACTCTGTTTACTTCCTTCTCTCTTACTTTTCTTTTGGCCGGCAAATCGTAAAAATTGGAAGAGGGGCCTAGGGTTTCTCAATTGGGGCATGATTTTACCAAGGTATATATACATAGTAATTCGTTCCATTAGTTCGGCTTACCAATTAGTTCGTTTGTAGACTCAATTCGTCCTCCTCATATCCACTTCACCGGACAACTCAGCTAACAAGAAGGAAATTGAAAAATAGGACCGTATTTGTAAGTGCAGAAAAAAATAAGGACCAAATACGGTGGGATTACGACTTAATTAGAGCATCAAAAATGCTAATTTCCTGTATGATGATGTTGCTTGCTGCTGGACAAAATGAATACAACACTTGCAAATATTCCCAAGATCCGATTTTGATGAACATAAATACGGAAAACAATGAATTAACTTATGAATGAATACAACACTAAACAGATTGAGTGGTATGTAAATTCCAATCCTCCATTTATACTTCTCAAATTAAGGATTCCTTGAAAGTGTGTTAAACCCTTGGGAATTAGACCATAAATTAGTTAAACAACTAGGCCGTACCTGTGCAAGTGTGCATACTCGCATTGGGCCTAACCTTAAGAATAGGAAACTGGAAACATACTTCTTCCGTTCCCCAATTTAATACCGCTTTCATTTTTTTAAATGACCCATTAAATAATGAACCTCCATCTCATTTTTCAGTCATAAGTCTTATGAATTATGACAATTACACCGCAACTGTCCATTCGTAATAGCTTGTAAATTCTCGAGTACATCCTACTTTAGCATTGACAGATAACTACAAGAAATAAAAAGCTCTGGACTAGCTTACACAAACATAGGATCAGATGCTCCATAATAATCGAAACCGGGCGTTAAGGTAATCAGAAACATGATTTTATTGCCAATATACTTGCAAAAGATGGCACTAGCTAGTCTATACATCCTGAGACCTCAAACTTAAGTAGGCTATCATTCTACTAGAAATGAAAAAAGTCTCTAACACTAGTACAACTCACAATTCAGTTTCCGTTGCCATCAAATCGCACACAAACTTAGAATGAAGAGTGCTAATAATTAACCATAGTCATAACTCATAGTTCGCAGTGAAGCAATTACATAATAAACTACAATCATCCAGCAGACACTCTAGCTTAACAAACTATTTAACAGATAGTAACGCTATCCCAGCAGACAGTAACACTATACCCACAAGACTGCTCAAAGTTTCATAAGACACAACAACTCGTGCACCACTATATCTAGAGATGATGGAATAGATAGCAATTCTGCAGCATTGCAAAAATTGGCAGCAACTCGTGCATCACTATATCTAGAGATTATGGAATAGATAGCAATTCTGCGCAGCATTGCAAAAATATAACGGCCAATCACAACTCCTCTTCATGTTCTCTCAGCATGCGAGACATCATAATTTGTATTATTCACTAACCAATATTAACTAGAAAGCTAACAAATTGCTTACCTATACATGTGTGATGGTTGCTCATGTGCAGTATGTTGTCATAGCAGTTACATTCGTAATATCTACACGTGTTCTTGCACTTGCACTCCAAGCATAGGTAAGATCTGTAAGTCATGCAAATAAACAGGTTAGACTAGAAAGTGATAGCAGTAGAGGGCCAGAGAGTGTAATCAAGACCGGAGATCGACTACAAGGTGATTAGTACTTTCATCAGGAAATGTGATCAAAATACTAACCAACATCATTTGAACTTAATATTTAAGAAATCAACCAAAATCAAAGTAATAAGAAATAGCAGGTACCTGCTGGATGCATATATCCCAATGGCATTAGCCATTAGTTATCACATTGTCATCATAGGTTGTCTGGGTTCAACAAAAAACATCCTCAACCTGGCCAGATACTACAATAAAAACTGATTATGTAAGATACTTAATTGGCAGAGTGGAGCAATTTTACCAACACCAATAACACCAAAAAAGTACGACAAGAAGAAACAAAAGTAGTAAGAACATCGAACTTTGTACGTTCTCCTCCAGCCAGTGAAGGTGTCCAATTCTGGCATATAAAAGCCCGAGGTGTTTAAATAGCAGAATAATCAGAATAGCCGCTGCTATTAAAACAACATGAGTGAACACATTTGATAGCACATTATAATAAATAAAGTAGACATTTGATAGCATCACACGTAGTTATACAAGACTCGATAGTTAAGTAAAGCTACAAGTGCACATTAATAAGTGATGAACGAGCGCTGGTAGAGTTGATTTTTTTAATAATCGAACCATTACAATTTTACAAATATCATTACAAAGCTAGTAATAAAATATAAATAATCTCGCACTTGGCAAGAATTGAACCTGTGACCTCCAGTGTCATGACACCTCAGTCTAACCAATTGAGCTAGACCTTAATGGTCTAGTAGAGTTGATAGTCCAATGTCATTTTTGTCGTAACAAGTACTTCCTCCATTTCTTTAGTATCTTCCTAATTGGTAAAAATTATCAAATTTAAGGAATAATATTAAAGAATTGATTTGTATGAGTATTTAATGGTAAATGGGTGATAAAGTATGACAGAGAGTGTTAAAGTGGTTATAAAGAAGGAGAGATAAATAATAAAAAATTGATAAGTGGGTTGGGAAAACTTTCCATATTTGGGTTAGGAAGTTTGTAAAAAACGCTCAAAATATGAACCTAAGAAGTTATTAATGAAATGGAGTAACCTACAAATGCACATTAATAAGTGATGAACGAACGCATTCATATGTACATTTGTGAATGTGAGAGTTAAGAATAATCGTGTGGTGACGTGGGTGTAGGTTGGGAGTTTTAAACAGAGTTGCCTCTGCTTTTCACAGCTTCTAATTTTCAGTAGATTTTTGCATATTTGACTGCCTACTAGCCTAGTATCACAGGGAAAATCAAGTCATATCTCCAACAAAAATTTAAGTTAATAATCAATGAGTTATTTTTGCTCCTAAGACATACCTCAAGTTTGGCCCCATAAGCAGATAAAGATCGAAGTTGCTTTGAGGTTATCTTTGCCATTAAAACTTCTGGTTTAGCAGCCTGTGCGCCACTAGATGAGGAAGAACCACTCATCAGTTACAACAGTTCACTCCTGCAAACAATTAAAATTTAAATGAAGAAAATGTAGAAATATAGAAAATCATGTACTCATTTTGCTCATGACAAGCAGCTCAAGATTTAGCATTCCTTTAAAAGTCCTCTAACCAATATTAAATAGTTAATATCCTAAGGCCTTGCATAGTTTGAGTAAATCTAAGGGAAAAAAAAAGAAATTAAAGGAAAATTCAGTTTTCCTTGGTTTAACGGAAAATTAATATAGAAAAGAAACTAAAGTAGAAAACTTGGAAAACTGAGAAAAATAAAATCATAACAGAACTTACAAAATCTCTCATCTCTTTATCATTTCTCAATTTTAATCAATGGAAATCTTTTTGTATATTTCCATGTCATGCACACAATAGAATCCTCCTCACGTAATTAATCTTCCCTCCAAAATTTTGATACTTTGGTCGAATTTTTTCAATTCCCTCTTCCCACCAAGATTTATTGATGAATTACCTCTCCACTAACATTATATATACACCATTTATGATGAAAAATAATACTCTATCTAGCTTAGTTAAGTAGAAATACTTGATTCCTAATACTTATTTGCGTGATAATTTGATACTACTATTTATCAATTAGTTAACAACTCTCCTTGCCATTATCATGTGATTTTTCCTCTTTAGGTAGAATATTTTAAGTCTATTTCGATTTGATGATGCTAATTAGGCTCTCTTTCTTTATGTGATCATTGATTTTCTCTGAGTTGTGAATATATATTAGACACAAATTCTTATAAGAGTGATTTCAATATTGTTCTGAATTTGTCCGTCCATGTTCCTGATACTAACAATCATCTTATTTCAGACAAAGTGAAAATAAATGAGCTTTTTTATTTCTTTGCTTGTTTAATTTGGTAAATAGAAATTAAATGGCTACAACAAATGGATGAAAGGTTAAAAATATATAATTATCAATTTTCCAGGAAAATAACAATAAGCTGCCGAACAGTAGAAAAATATTAATTTTCCCTCAATATTTTTCAAAGGGGTTTGATTTTCCTCAATTTCTTTTTTTTTTCCGTTGGAATTATTCAAACCATGCAACCATGCCAGGACTAAGTAGAAAAAGAACTAACACTTAATTAGAATTTTCTCTGTATTGGAAAACCTAATATATTGTCTCCTGTTTTGGTATTTCAGAACCATCTATAACTTCATCTATTAAGTAAATAAACAGAATTTTTAGGATCCTCAATTAAAATGGACCTTTTTTAACGTTCTAAAGTCTAAACCTAACATTAATTAATACTGATATAACGACAAGAGGCTAACTCCCATACGGGGCGAAGAATAGGTAAGGACAATGCAAAAAATAAAACAAACTAGAAAAATCTGAAACTATTTGCAATGTGCGTAATGGAGAAACAAGAAATTGCGACCCAGGAACATAGTCTAACTGAAATCTAGTAAATTTATAATAAACATATACTAGATTGTGTCACAAACCTGAACATAATCAATGATAAAATTCTACTTCACGAGGAAAAGCTTCTTACTTATTTGTAAGCCTCTCCATACGAACTTGAATAATGGCATTACGCAGTGTTTTAAAATCATATATACCATTTGGACTTGATCTTTGTGATATATCTTGTGAAGTTCTTTGTGGCATATTTAAGTTACTGCCAAGTCATAATAATGGCATTACGCAGCGGGTCCAAGTTTTTAAGTTCTTTGTGGCATATCCAAGTTACTGCCAAGTCATAATAATGAGATTTTAAGTTTTTTTTTAATATTTAAAAAAAATAATTAAAAAACCCAAATGGGACTAAAAGCTCCATAACCGGAGCTTTTAAAGCTCCGATCTGGAGCTTAGAAAAGCTCCATGCCCCCGGAGCTTTTTAGCTCTGTTTTGTTTTTCTTTTTAATTTTTTTTTTTTGCTTTTTTATTTTTTTATATTATTAATTAATAATTTTTAATATAGTTTTATAAATTACAATATTACATTTTTAATTAATATTAAGTTAGAACCAATACGTCTACAACACGTGTCCGTATAGGACCGTATACAGATTTTGGAGGACCAAAATCGAAGTGGACTAAGATTTAAGGGATTAAATCTACAATTAACCCGTCAAAACACAACACAGGTAGAGTCATCTTTGATGACTTATTTACTATGAGATTTCATATATGCAACCCTTCTTCCAACACTAGAAATGTACAGAGCTTAGATGACAGATATGATATTCTAACTCCAAGCAACAATATAAGTACTTCACATTTTAAGGTTGAAACCAATTGATATTAAAAGAGTATCATTTAAAGTATTTTTATTTATTTATTTATTTTTTATCAACTATGGAAAAATTATATGGTTCCCGAGGGCAAGATGACTGAACAAATACTAACTTAACCACGAGCACAAATAAGGAATGAACATCATGAGGCACCTAAGTAGTATGCACACAGACTTGTTAATTCAACTTTATAGCTAGCTCGAAATTCTATTTCCGCAAAGGATAATATGAACCATAAGAGTAATTGAATTTTGCCTATCAAGCAAAACATAGAATAGAGAATACCAGCGCCCGGCCGAAGGTTTGAGTTTCGACTTCTCATGAGAACCCTTTCATTTGCTCGCCATGGCTAGTTGTTCGAGCTCAGATCTAAAATCGCCATCATCTTCCAGCTACTCTGACTGAAATACTCTATAGATACGCTCTGAGTCTCCGACGTACGCCATGTTCTACGGATGTCTAATTGTTGATTGTTCGAGCTTAGATCTGAGATTCACCATCTTCATCGAGCAGAAATTCAGGATGAAAAGAATTAGGGATTGCTCGATCGAATTTGGGATTTTCGCTTGTGAATTTTTATTTCTTTTTGGAACTGTGAAAATCTTTCATTACTCCAAATGCAATACAAAACAAAGCCGACAAAAATGTTCAGGCAACCAAATCACCATGCAACAACCAAATAAAATTAGTCTATGAAAAGAACTCTAAATTAAGCCAAAGGTAAAATCATGGGCTTTCTGCTGCAACTCAGGATATTTTGTACTCCGCTGTACGATCCGTTGCACCGCCAACCTGCTAATTTCCTCAACATTCATGTCACGCTGCTGAAAAATGCGCTCATTCCTCGACTGCCATATGCCATAGATGCATTCGGCTACAAGTCCCTTCAGTAGCTTAGGACGCTATCCTCATCCTTAGCACGTTTGCAGATATCCCTCATCCCGTCCTCCCAGTTCGGCCACTGGACTGTTAAATGCATCCAATCCAGTGCCTTACGCAGGATCTCAAGAGTTCGGGGGCACAAAAAAAATAAGTATTCAATAGATTCCGGCTCGCCACAGTATTCACACTTCCCATCCGTTTGCAAACCAAATCGATTCAATCGATCTTTAGTTGCCAGTCTTTTATTTAGACACATCCACATAACAAAAGTTGCTCGTGGTCGAGCAATATTCCCAAGTACAAGTGGCTCGTGCTCGTTTGTGAATTATGATGATGTTTTTTTAATAATCGAACCATTACAATTTGACAAGTAGCATTACAAAACTAGTAATAAACTATAAATAATCCCACACTTGGCGATTACTTATGACCTCTAGCTAGTGTCATGACACCTCAGTCTAACCAAAATTATGATGATGTTAAATCATAGAGTCTTTCAATCTTTTATTCTGTTACCATAATTTAATTAATTAATTAACATTTTCAAAATTACTGAACTTTGACCAGTCAAGAAGGCTAGCGAGAGGCGTTTGTGTTTTTCTCTCAGTATCTGCGACGGTTAGTAACCATCGCCAATCATGAAAAACTGTCGCTGATGGTATTTGTAGCGATGTTAATAACCAACGTTAAAGGTATCTGTCGCTAAAGGGCACATTTGTTGTAGTACCCACCGTTGGGGACGGATAGTGTCTACAGGCCTGACATGGCATTTTTGGAGCAGTTTCAACTTTTAATCCTTTACCTAACAGCACTCATGGGGTTGTATTGCTCTACAATCTACTTGCTGGCATGCCGTATCAATGAAACTTTTCATTTGTGGGTCTGTGGTTGTATATATCTTTCACCACACACCAATCGACCTATATATGAAAAGAATAAAAATTGTGTACAGTATTTGACATTTATTTATCATTACTTGAGTTACCGATACGGATGGAACAAAACTTGACCAATCTCGCGTCTAGTATGTCAACCTACGAAAAGAAAGCGGAGAGATACTACATGAAACTAATGATAAATGTGGTAAAAATGTTTATGGGGTCTCTGACACACCGTTTGGATGGAATATATATCAAATGTAGTTCAAAAATTTGATACAAGAAAAAGTTCATTCTCTTCTTATTAATGCATTAACCGCATTATTATTGATCCAGTATGTGATTACAAATGGACGACCTGGCCATTATTATTAATATTGATCCACCACCTTATTGAGAACATTACTGTGTCTTGGACTCTCTGTTAAAGGATCATTGGCGGCGATCACGAGTATTGGCAACTTCCATGAGCTGAAACAAAAACATTTAATTTCAATGAATTATTAGCTAATTAATAACAGGATATATGAAGAATCAAATGTAATTTATACATTTGTTTGTACATACTATAATATATATCCACACTGAGCGAGTCTAAGTTTCCTTACATGGATTAGTTACGGTATATCTGCCTTCATCCGAGCACTGTCCGAACCGCCTGAAGAGTTGGTTGAGAACATAGGAGCAGTGGTTTTTCAGGTCATTCGGCTCGAAACAAGAACCTCCGGGTTGTATTGCTCTACAATCTACTTGGTGGCATGCTGTATCCATGAAACTTTTCATTTGTGCGTCTGTGGTTGTATCTTTCACCACACACCAGTCAACCTGTGCAAAAAATAAAAACTGATTAATAAATTTATACAAGTAGAAAATTAAGTACATGTGAATGGAAATTAATTTATCGATCATAAAGTGTTTTTTTTTTTTGAAACGGCAAAAAAATGTTATAATAAATAAACGGAGCATAAGAAGTGCTCGTGGAATAATACAGAGTGAAACGAAGAAACGAAAAAATTTAACATAAACTGATTGTAATTTGTACCCTAATTTGTGACGTCAAGGTCACCTTGGAGTGAGTAACACATACGAGAAAAACAAAGATGGAAGCGAACACATTTAGCTTAGCCATCGATATTCTGAACATGCAGTATAGGTGTTTGTGAATTGTGCTTAGGAAAATTCGTGAGTTATGAAATTTTAATGGCTATTGGCTCCTTATATAGATGTTTGTGAATTGTGATTAGGAAAATTCCTGGACTAGAATATCTTAGTGTGCACTTTAATATCATGGATTATCTTTTTCCTAATTTCAGAATGCTTTGCCTTTTTTTTTTTTTTATGTGTTAATTTCTTTTATATATTAATCAATCATGAAATACTCCAATATTTTTAATTTGAAGTTTTAACAAATTAAAGTTGAGCTTATTCTTATAATATCTATAATATTTGAAGTTTTAGTTACTATAACTATGTTTTTTTTTGTTGACTAGGTACTTTGACTATGTTTTTTTCTAGTCAAACTTTAATTTTTCATTTTTCAATGTAATATATTATTTGAATTTTGTGGTTTTTTTTTCAAATAGGAAATAGTAGTTATATTATTCAAATGGAGGTGTTACAACGTCCTTAGCTTAACTTATAGTAAACCTCGGATATGAGTACGATACATCATTACATACGAAACTTTCCAACCAATTCGGAATCGTGTCCCAAATATAAGCTACTTACATATCCTGTAACAAAAGAAGGGAAATTTGGGATACTTGTATCATTCCGTACTACTTGCAAGTCGTGCAATCTTCCAGCCAACACTTCACTTCCATATCGGACTAACACGTCTGCACAGTGAATTCCCTATATTTGATTGAGAAACACCCTGATGTATTCAAGCAACCTGAGATGTTGTAGCTGTGTCCTGTGCCATCTGTGACAAGCATGGACAACAAATTTTGAATCAGTTTAAATTATGAGCTTAGAAATTAACATCTGATTAGCTAAAATAAGACCATGCTTAACTGCTTGTAGCTCCTCTGTATATTATTTGAGCAAACACCTAATTAAACTGAATTTTGCCTAGATGGTTCCTGAAAATAATTCCAATGCCTGCAAGACCTAGATTATGAATAGAAGAACCATCTATATTCTATATTCATGGCAATATAACCATAAGGGTAAAATTTTATGGGATCCATAATGTCCCATAAAATTGCTCCTGGCCCCAATGTAATATAGTAATAATATATTGTCTATAATATCCATAATCAACCTTTCAAATAAATTGGGTAGTAATTGATATTTATTGAGTTTAAAAAAGAAGACATTAAATTCCTAAAATCACCATATTAACTAAATATTCAACCGTTACATTTCTAGTCTCGTTTCGTCCCCGCCTTGTCTCTTAAGTTTTTCGGCGACATCACCCCGTTCAACGGGACGTTAAGACAAATTAGTAGAATTTTGACTTCTCTCGTGTGGAACCATTATTAGGTGTCATATGTACCAACCTTTTGTTCCAAGCACCGAATGATAGTGCATCCGAGTTGAGTGGTTTGATACGAATGTTTTCAGAGTTTGTAATAATGGGTCATGTACCAGCGTATGGTTCCAGCGGAAACATCCAAATTAGGTTACCAATTAGAAAATAAAGGTGTTGAATGGAATCAAGTACCAATATATGGTTCCAGGCACCAAAAGATGGTGCATGCGAGTTGAGTGAGTTTGATAAAAATGTTTTCGCAACTTGTAATAATGTAATCATGTACCAACGTATGGGTCCAACGGAATATATATAGAAGATAAGACTTGTTTCCTCCATAAATTATTTCTAAATTTAAAAGCTAGATCTTAGGAATCTGATATTTAATGATTTGTAATTAATAGTTTAATTTTGTCAAACTAAAATTGAAAGTGGTGTTCAAATTAATAAATACAAATGGAACTTATAATAATGGGTTTTTAAAAGTGGATCTTATAACATATTGCAACATGTGTTGAAACACAATGTTCTAAAGTATTGCGGAATAGACACGTCGAACGCAATTAGTGTTCAAAAGTATTGTGGAATGGACCCGCCGACCACAATTAGTGTTTTAAATTATTGTAAAATAGACCCGTCAAACACAATTAGTGTTCTAAAGTATTGAAAAATAGACTCGTCAACCGCAGTTAGTGGTCCAAAGTATTGCAGAATAAAGCAATCAATTGCATTTCATGTTTAAAAGTACTTCCGAAAAGACCCTTCTAATGCAATTAATGTTTTAAAATATTGCGAATAGATCCGTTGAACGTTGATAGTATTCTAAAGTACTGCGAAATAGACCTGTCAAATGTAATTAGTATTCTAAAGAGTTGTGAATAGACCCGCCGACCCAATTAGTGTTTAACGTAGTGCCAAATAGGTAATAATAAATAATATTAAAATTATTGATAAAGAATCATAAACAAATGTAGTAAAATATTTTGGAGAAAAAGGTGTGTGAAGAAAAATAACTGAGCGTTGTAACATATAAAATGATATGTTGAGTGCATAGATACAACGAATATGAAGATACAATATTTTTGTGGAGATAGTTGAATAAGAGTTGATTAGGTACGAATAATTCATAAACTTTTGACACGTGTAAATAGATCGAATAAGGATACATGGCGGAAGATATTTTTTCAAAATAACTCTTCTTTAATAAATATATGTACATGGATAGATTTTTGCAGAATAATAGACTTCAAATTGTTATTCAAACAATTTTTTGTGAACTTATTTTTCTTGACCGTATATGACATGATGAGATAATAAAAATAAAATAATGAACAATGTAGAATGTATTGGACATAGATTGATGACACATGGCATCAATGAATTATAAGCCAATGAGAACATGACACATGGCTTAAGGAGGAGTTTCAAAATAGTTCTTCTTTAATATATAGTTAGATACACCACTCACAATATTTTTTCCATTTTTTACTCAAATAATATCACACCTATCCTCATTTTCATTAAATTGTGTTACTACCAGAGAAGTATGAAGCTTGTGGAGCAATGTAAGGAATAGCTAACTGCAACAATTTTAAAATTATAGTAGTTGATAGGCTATATTACACCAGAGTTATCGTAATATACAACAATAATGTAAATCCTTGATATGTACTCCTATGAATGACACAAACTTTCAAACTAAAAAAATGGAGGGAGTAATGTCAATGAAAAGTGTGAAAGGCTCGGATGGGCCCGGGCTTCGAGTCACGATCTGGGCCCATTACAGTTTGGGAAAATTTTTGTCCATTACATTTAGGGCCAGCCCAATGTCTGAGGTATGCGCTTAAATTTGAGCCTAGGCCCGTCAAACTCAAAACCCGGTCCATGTCCAATATTTTGTTTTCCTTTTCAAATATATAAAAATGGATATACAGTATGTTCTTGTTGTTATGTACAGTACTCTTTTTAGTAGTGGAATGATATGGCAAGTCTATTTAGTTTTTCTTCTTCTATTAAATGCTACTAATAACTTTGTTCTTTTACACCACACACCGAACTGACCGAAAATGGCAAAAGCAAAAAATAAGAAACTGAAAATAAAAAAAAAGGAAAATCAGGTGCGTGGTATATACACCTTTTGGTACTTTAATTTGGAGTATCAAAATGGAATTTTAATGTCGTATAACCCATGTTTATTTTTCTATTATTTCTACAGGTGAGTGGTTGCCACATGTTTCCATTAAATTGAAAAAGTACAAAAATTAGACGGTATGTTACAGTAAAGTACATAAAGTATACATGACTATTGTGTAGTATGAGTACATAAATTGAACATGTTGCACTTTTGAGTACCAAAATGGATTTTAATGTACCACCTACGTAGCATCCACCAACATCACCGGCCCCACTCCCACCAGGTAGTCAGTCACCAACACACTGCACACCCGAACCCAACCCCACGGGACACCCCAGCATCAGCAGAATCTATCACCGCAGACAACTCAACATTAATCTAAATCAATTTTGGTTATCAAAGTTGCACTGGGGGTACACAGTATGTATTAATGTATAGTTTGTGAAGAGGTAGTCCTAGCCTTGACGGAACAGGGTTCATGTTCATAAATCGTGTAGCTAGGTCAGTGACACAATATATCCAAAGTGCCTCATTTCAAGGAGCGTAACAAATCACACACAACAACATGACGAAATGCAGGGTCTCAGAATAGAGCTTGCTATAGCCTACGAGTTACGTATCCTTTGTTACATGTGCTAAATTGTGTTACCATGTCTTTTTTATGGGACTTTTTTATGCCCTGGGCATGCATGTTTTTTCTATCTATCTGGCATATACAATTTACCGTACGAATTCATATTATATCAAACTTCCATAAAATCTTTTACTATATATATGGAGTATATGCTATCTATCCTCTTGCGAGTTGCGGCTTGTTCGGTTTGTTACATCTCGGGCGTAATGTTGTTCCTTGAAGTGTGATTGTACATCCTTGTTGAGCGCTCTCGGTCATGTGGTTATTACTATCTCCCTCGGTCGGTACCACTCCTATAGGCTGGTTTTTCTTGTTTCGTCAAATGGGTTTGGGTGTCGAGGTAAAGTCTTGGTGTTGCGTTGATAGTGCACCTTTTTGTTTCCTCTAAATTAGGCCGTGCGCTTGTGCTTTGGCAAGGTTCTTTAGATTGAGGTTAGGTTGGATACCTCGTGGTTTGTATGTCAACTCTCGCTGTACTCTCTTGAGCATTTCTTATAATTTGGCCGTTAAAAAAAAAAAATTCAAATTTCAAACATAAATTCAAATTTCAAGTCAAAGTGGGATCGAACGACTTCTTTGTAATATCCACTATTGCACTCCTTGCGTGATCCGTATGAGTAAGAAAATATGTCAATGAATAGTTAAAATTATTTCGTTAAAAGCAATTAATTAACAGTTGTTATATTAATACTAAATTAGCTAGGTCAACATATATGAAAAATGATAAACAAACATTCATGACTGATTCAGGGTTGGCACGACGACGAACATATATGCCATTTTCCAAATTAATATGACTTGAATAATCTGTCGACTGGACTATGTTGTCAGGAACCAGAAATTCGGGTAAATTTAGTTCCGGTCAGTTTAGTATTTAAGTGACCAAAAAGTTTCTATGGTTGGTTGTTTTTGCCAATTATATTAATTATATTACGTAATATATTAATTGTAATCAACTAATCTAGAAATTCAACTCTAGAGACTAGATACACAATTCGCGCGGATAGAAACTTATAAACTTGACAAACAATTTTACTACAAGTCATAAAATTGTATGTTACGTTTTACTTTGAAGCAGATCGAGTTTAAGGTATAAATTGAAGTAGTGGAAGTAAATTGGATTTGTACTTATCAGTTGTAGGTTTAAGGTATAATTTTTGTAAGGGTTTATTTTAAAATAATTTTTGAGACCATCTTGAAATATTGTGAAATTATGTGGGTTAGTTTTTAAGTATTTAGTGTTAATTTTGTAAAAATGAAAATATTTGGGTTAAATGTGTGATAAACAAATGTTCAATCTTGTTTGGTCAGCGCAAAAATTCAATATTTGACCAAGGACAAAAATGACATTTTTAGGAATTAAGTTGTCAAAAGTCAAGTCACGAGTAATTACAATTGAACAATAAGGTGTTAACTGAAAATTTGAAAATAAGAGGGTTGTCGATGTAATTGAAGGGAATAAGAGGGAGTCCATATGCAAAATACCCATAAAATAATGGCGATGAAGTGACAGATTAAATTGTGAATATATTTGTATGACCCGATGATTGTTATTAAAGTAATATAATAATATAATTGATTTACTAATTGATTAATTGACTACCAATCAATTCTAATCCGTTAGATCTTACTTATTCAATTTCAATTTGGTGCGTACATCATTGTGTGTAGGTTAGTTATTTATATATACGGAGGTCGGGAGGTGTGAGAGATGAGATCAGCAGTGGCGGATCTACATGTTGTTTACTATTCAAAAGCCCTCTCCTAGAATATAGAGGAGAAACATAAGCTAGTCGGGTGAAGGCATTGTAATACACTTTTAGAAGCCTTTGCACTTTGTAGATTAGAGAATCAGGTAATGGCTGAGTGAATAGGAATATCATAGTTGTTGCAAACCACTGTATATGAATGTTTTTTTTATTCTCTAGCTTAATAAGACTGAAGATCTTAGTAGATTTCCACTTGTGAACTAATAATGCATCAGAATAGTGGTGTAGTTCTGTCACTACAAAATCGAGCCAAAGAGCTAGTATTTCCAGGACATTCGACTATCAATACCAAGATCATTTCTTGATCACACACACAAAACTCAAGATAACTCACATGGATCTAATAACACGCTAACATATAATATCAAAAAGTCCGCATGAATTGAGCTAAAAGGAGTAGCCACAACAAAATTCAATTCACATTCACATGGCTTTCACTTAAAATGACAGTATAGTGGAGTCAAGTTTGGATCCTCATCAACTTAAAAGATCACCAAGAAAGAGCTTTCACTGTACATTACAAGGTTAGCATCATCAACTCCAACACAAGCACATATGTGTAAGAAAGCATACAATACTCTATGAGTAACCACACTGTCCATTCCATTAAATTTCAAAGCTAACAAATTCATTAAAACAGAAAGTCATAAAACTACAAAGAGCCAGCAATTCAATAATGAAATACACTAAAAGAACAACATTAATTATAATTATGAAGCTAAGTCACCTCCACTCTCCTGTCACAAATTGATGATATCAGTAGCATGATTGAGCAAAATAACCATCTGTTTCTGAGAAACCCATGGCTTACTCTCCAGCATCACTTTCAGCTCTTCCCAAGCATCTTTTCTTGGCCAGAAATAGTACGGACTCACTGGAACAGTGCCAAACCCTCCAGGTATCACTTGGTCTATAGCAATTCCCAAATTCTTGTCCATCCAGATGAATTTGAGCACCAGTCTTGGCCTCTCCATTGGTTTGACTACAACATCCAGTTTCCGCTTTGGTTCATTTGTGTCCCCAATTGATGTTTCTTGGGTTAGTGAAGCTGCAAAAGCAGAGATTTTGATGGGTTTGCTGATATTTGGCTTGAGGGATGGTAAAGATTGAGTTTTTAGGCGGGGGGTTTGGGGAATTGAGGGATTGTTACATGGTTGTTGGATTGTGAGTGATGATGATAGCATCATCTTTGTTGGTGTTTGATTTTCCGGAGAGAACAAGTGAAGTGAGGATATTGAAGTCTTGAATGATAGATTATCAAAAAAAAAAAAAAAAAGAAAGTCTTGAATGATAGTGTCACTTGACAGAAACTGCGACTTTGCCATCGAAAGAGAAAGGATTTACTTATCGTGGCCTCCTGGGTCGTGGCATCTGCAATACAAAGATCCGTGTTAGTACATACACAATTGAATATAAAACATGTACAATCAGAGATATAGCAAGGAACGACACTAGACAGGCGTAGGACTCCCAAACATCATGAAGGGCACTCGGCATCCACTCTTTGGGCGGAACTCCCAAAAGCCAGTTGGCTTTCCAAACCTCAAATAAGGGAATCCTCAGTGTACGTTCTGACATATTTGAATGCTAAACCTGACAAAAAATACTCATATTATCTTCTAACTTTAATTTATCAATGAGTTATTTCTTTCATACTTACACTTTTTTTAAACAATAATTACTTATATTTATCTATGTTTCCATTATACTTGTACAATTTTCATTATAATAACTAATTACAATACACTATAATTACATATATTTTCACTATATGCAATTTGCATTATAGTAACAACTACCAATACACTATAATTAACTATATTATCTATATATTTCCATTATACTTATGGAATTTTCATTATAATAAAAACTTGCAATACACTATAATTACCTATATTTATCTATATTTTCATTATATTTATACAATTTCCATTATAATAACTAATTACAATACACTATAATTACTCATATTTCCATTATAATTATACTTATGCAATTTTCAAATCTAATTAGTATATCCCAAACAAACTACACTAATTGAACAAAACTAACTACATAGATAATCCCAAACATAATCGAACCAAATTCAAATCCCAAACATAATAAAACCCAATTCAAATCTCAAACATAATCGAACCCACTACATCCCAAACATCCCAATTGAACAATACTTACATCAAAACTAGCTAATAAACCATAAAACACTTCAAAATTGAAAAAATACCAAATTTACAAAAGTTAGGTTTCGAAATTAGTACCTTTAATTGCGGAATAAATAGAACAACCCACTTCAAATTGAATGTCTCACTACGTTCCTTGTTGAATTGGCTTCGATTTGACACCAAGATTGGAAGAAATGATGGAGTATAATGGAAGATTGGAATTTGAGAGAAGAAGGGACAAGAAGAGGAGAAGAAAAACGTTAATGGAGTTCTAGCCGTGTTCTGCCGGTGATATTGATCTTTAGCGACGGATGGCCGCCCGTCGCTAATCAGCGACCGATCGGTCGCTGATTAGCAACGGACGCCGTCATCCGTCGCTAAATTTAAATGCCGTCAACCGTCAACGAAATTTTTTTTATCTTGGTCAAAGTTTAGCGACGGATGACTCAACCGTCGCTATTTAGCGACGGATAATGTCCATCGGTCGCTACGTTTAGCGACCGATGGACATTATCCGTCGCTAAATTTAAAAGCCGAATTTTTTTTTCTATCTTGGTCAACGTTTAGCGACGGATGACTCATCCGTCGCTAAACGCAGCGACCGATGATTTATCCGTTGCTAAATAGCGACGGATGAGTCATCGGTTGCAAAAAAATCACGCTCTAATACGAATTAAGTCCATCGGTCGCTAGTGGCTATTTATCCGTCGCAAATTGACCGATCGGTCTCTAATATTAGCGACGGATCGATCGGTCGCTGATGGTGGTTGCTGATTTCTGTTTTTCTTGTAGTGCCTTAATCCTAACCAAATATGTTGTTTATTTTTTCCACTATATGTTCAACAAAATTTTATTTTGCCCCCACGAAACTAAACTTTTGCTCCGACATGAGTTTATAAAATCTATTCTGATGGGAGATACAAATATCATCCTAACTGTAAACAACAAGCCATCACACACTTGATCTTTGCTGATGATCTCTTGTGTTTCAGTAAAGGTGATGTTAAATCAATTTCTGCTCCACTTGACAAGTTTGAAGAATTCAGCAAAGCTTCTGGTTTGATAACAAATAAGAGAAAGAGCGAAATTTACTTCTCTGGGGTTCGTCAAGAGATAAAAGATAATACCATCATTTGCAGCCAGCTTAAAGAAGGTAAGCTTCCCTTTAAATACCTAGGTGTGCCCTTAACTGCTAAACGCCTTAGTATTGTTCAATACCAGCCGTTACTAGAGAAAATGGTGGGGAAAGTGAATCATTGGACATCGAAACTTTTAAGCTATGGAGGCAGACTGCAGTTAGTACAAAGTGTATTTTTCTCAGTCCAAAAGTACTGGTGCCAAGTCTTTCATTTCCCTAAAAAAGTCATGACAGCAGTCAAGGGGATATGTTGGAAGTTTCTGTGGACAGGTGAGTGCGGGGACAACAGGAAAGCCATGATTTCATGGGATACAGTCTGTCGTGAAAGGAAGTGTGGCGGACTAGGCTTAGTTCACCTTCCCTCATGGAATAAGCTCTCCTTTCTAAAGCTGCTCTGGGCTCTAAAACAAGAAGGCCGATAAGATGTGGATTCGCTGGATACACTCTTATTACATTAAAGGTCAAAATTTGCAGTCCGCAACTGTACCCGTTTGTGCTTCTATGTTGATTAAGAAAATTTTGAAGCTTCGTGACAAGGTTGTTGAAGCAGGGGAGTGGGATAACTTGATGAACAAAGTATATTTTGACAAGAAAGCTGCTTATAATCTGCTTAGGCCCGCTGTTGATCCTGTGCGATGGAGATAAATGGTCTTAAACAATCGTGCCACGCCCCGTGCGTTCTGTTTATGGGTAGCATGCTGGGGAGAATAGCAACAAAGGATAGAGTTGCTAAGTTTGATACCACCATTGACCTCACTTGCGTATTCTGTAAACAAAATTCTGAAGATATTAATCACTTGTTTCAATTGCCAGGTGCATGATTAATAGAATAGAATTTGGAAAATTCTCTTGAACTGGTCTGGTGTGACCTGCCCGGATGCAAATTGGCAAGATACTCTCACTTGTCTTGGTCGAATATGCAAAGGGAAGAAGCCGAAGGCTCGAGTCTTGAAAGTCCTTATTACAGAATTTGTTTATACTATCTGGATGGAAAAGAACTACGAGATTTTTCAAGATAAACAGCAAACAGCACAACATTTATTGAGAGAAGTAGTACATAAAACAGTTGGCCGCTGCTCGACTGATTATGTATTGCGACAATTTTGCACTACTCTTAGCATTATTCCAAACTGCTAGAAAAAGAGTTTTGGTTGTTTAGTTTTTTGTAGTCAGTTTTACTCTCTCATTTCTTTGTAATGATGTAATGAGGCGATGTACTTTCATTGTTTACATGGAATAAAAGAATCTATCTTCGTTCTAAAAAAAAAAAAAAAACTATTCTGAGCCCATTGGATTGATTTTAAGAGTATATCTTAACATTTTTAAGTTAATTGAGGTTAGATTGGTGGAAAAAACATCATTTTTGAGTAACATTATTGAAAAGTTCATCTATCTCACTATTTTAAGTTAAAACTAATTGTAGTGGTATGAAATCTTATAATCTTATAATTGTTTTAGTAAGAAATATGTTTTGTTACGGAAGTTAGGATGAAACTCTTAAGTATTGATTCTAACCTACAAATAATTTTTATTCAATTCAATATTTGTATGATTTAATTGGTTATTAGTCATTAATTATTATTTTTAATAATTAGTTAATTTTTATTTAATATTTTAAATAATAATAATTAATATATACAACGTATATTCGCACCCTGAGAAAAACTTTGGGTTCCGCCACAGGAGATCAGTGATTTGATTGTGTATGACTCTGTTTTCGTAATTGTAATTGTGTGTGTGACTCGGTAAATTGACTTTCAATAGGGATATGATCATCAACTCGCCACTCGGTTTGAGTTACATGAATGTACTTTTATTTTATTACTTACAAGTCAAAGATTTATAGAACGAGGCTTTTATTTTTATTTTTTAAGAGTAGGATATATCTAACCAACAAAAATGAAACTAGGGTTCGAATCTTGTTGCCGTGATTTTTCTTCATTATTTGTATTATTATTTTTAGTGAAGGTGTTTGGTTCGAATCTTGTCGGCGTGATTTTTCTCTGTTACTTGTATCAATATTTTAGTTGAAGATGTTGGGTTCGAATCTTATTGACGTAAATTTTTTCTTTTGTATTTTATCTTCTTATATCTTTATTTTTCAACACAAAGTTTTATGGTCGTACTACACTTAATTTAAAAATAATCATGATATGTTCTTATGAAAAATGATATTCTTCAACCAAAACGTCAATTTTTCTATGATGATGGAGAACCTGAGGATACTAGGCCATTTGAAATTTCAATATCCTCCATATTGCGGCATCGACATAACAAAATACATCGAAGAAATAAAATGACAAGAGATAATGACGCACGTGACAATATATTCAACTGATGAAGAACAACAATTAACATGCAAAAGCTGCATTGCAGATTTCAAAGTTGAATGTTTTCAAAGCTTACAGATGTATCAGATGGTTCTTAACTCATTGGAAAAATACCTTTCATACGTCTAATACCGTTCAATTCAAAACTATTCATTGTATAACTATAAAAACTATATACATTTATAGGACACCATTTATGTTAAATTCAATTACTCAATTAATTATTTTTTTGGTTAACTATACATTTATAGGACACCATTTATGTTAAATTCAATTACTCAATTAATTATTTTTTTGGTTATATTTGAAGTTATTATGTGAAAATTATATATTTACTCCATTCATTTCAATACTTAATAAAACAATAATCTTTAAAAAGATTACGGTTCACACGCTACTGCGCAGTTTCTAATAATTATATAATAAATATTACCAATGGAAATATATTTGATTAAAGTAATCTTGTGTATTTGTGTTGATGGGGGTGGTTGATTAAGGTAAAAGAAACGAACTAAGCCAACATGCAACTAGTATACGTACGTACCGTTTCTGTACATTAATGTAATTTGTATGTATCCTGAGCGCGCGTGGATTTTTTATTTTTATTTTTTATTTTTCCTTCAGTTACGTCCCCAAATCCTACCCAATTAAATCAAACCCCACCGGTGCTCAGCCCTAAACGCTCAATGACAATTCCACTCTATATAGCTAGTTACCCTGAAAGTCCATATATTGTTCAATTTGAATATGCCGTGAATCAGAATACCGAAGGAATTGTTCTACAACTATCTTTTAATATATCCTAACAACAACGTATTCTTGTCTAGCTATTACATTGATTATATAGATTTGATTATCTATTTAAATGGGAAACCATTATTGATCCTCGCTTTGCCGCTTAAAAAAAAAATTTGATTATCTATCCTTTTGGTGTGAGGTTATTTTCTAGTTGTTGTTTGTTAGGTGGTTATGAGGCGTTCTACTTGTCAATTTTTTTATTTCTAAAAGTATTTCTCATATATACTCTTTATAATTTTTTTTTCTTTCATAATAAATATTGCCGTTACAAAAAAGAAATGAAAGTTAAGGGTGATATTATTCAGGCTCATCGTTCGAATAATTTGTGAAATTTAATCTTGTTGATCATTTTATTTGCGAAATGATTGTTGTGAATGATATATTAAGTCTCCTCTAACCATTTGAACTTGTCGAGTTACACTAGAATTCAGTGGCCATTATCATTTTAGCTTTGAAATGTATATATTGTTGTGGAATATGACAGGATTCAGTCTCATCCGAAAGTTTAAACTTATATAGAGTTGTGCTAGGTAGTAAAATTGTCGATTTCACCCTCTTTGTGAACATCATGTGTCCGAGTTAGGGCCGTTAACGAGCCGATTCAATCTGATCGTTGGCTCTATCGATCCTTGATCGTGAGATATATAGGGTTGATCGTGATCGGCTCGTGATCGTCGAGCTTCACAAAATTGTGATCGTGATTGGCTCATCAAATGATCACATTGATCGCGATCGCTTGGCTCGTCAAAGCACGAAAAGTAGCTCTTTTGCTATGTAAATTTGTGAATCATAAATATAATCTATTACAAACACTAAAAGGATAAGATTAACATAAATTCAAAGTACATAAGATAGATTCGAAAGTTGTTGAACACATATTCATACAAAAACCATTCAAGAATGTCATGAGAGTTGAATTTTAATTAACGTTCATATGTTCCACACTGGTAGTGTAAATTATGATTTAGGGTTAAGATAGGTATATATAATAGTAATAATAATAATAATAATAATAATAATAATAATAATAATAATAATAATAATAATAATAATAATAATAACCTTGGGGAGGATGCTATGTCTGTACAGAAAGACCTTGTGTTGAATAGAATTCGGAGCTTCCCTAAAGGTACCTCCTGCGATCGTGACGGTCTCAGAGCCCAACATTTGTTGGATGTCTTGGGGGGTGCTGCTACTGCGGTTTCTGATGGTCTGTTAGTTTCTATCACTGGGGTCGTTAACATTTTTCTTTCGGGTAAGTGTCCTAGCCCGCTTAGAGAGTTTATTGCCAGCGCCCCTTTGACTCCTCTCGTTAAGCCAGGAGGGGGTATTCGACCCATTGCCGTTGGTACTATTTGGAGGAGGCTGGTCTCTAAGGTTGCCGCTTCTTCTGTCGGGAACTCGATGACTGCCTACTTGCAGGATTTTCAGTTTGGTGTGGGGGTCTCGGGTGGATGTGAGGTTGTTCTTCATTTTGTCAACAGGTTTGTGGAGGCTAGAGGGGACGAGGTTGGGCTCTCTATGCTTTTGGTGGATTTTAAGAATGCGTTTAACTTGGTGGACAAGAGTGCTCTTCTTTGGGAGACTTGGTTGCGGTGTCCGGCCATTTCACCTTGGGTTGAGTTCTGTTATTCTAGGCCTTCTCTGCTTTATTATGGGGACTCGGTTCTTAGATCGTGTCAGGGGGTTCAGTAAGGGGATCCTTTGGGTCCTTTATTATTCTCGCTGGTTCTGCATCCGTTGGTCCACGTTATTCATCAGTCGTGTGAGCTTTCTCTTCCGGCTTGGTATCTTGACGACGGCACTATCATTGGTGATACTCTTATGGTTGTCAAGGCGCTCGATATTATCCGTGTTGATGGACCAGCGCGTGAGTTGCATCTGAATGTCGATAAGACTGAGCTTTTTTGGCCAGTGGAGGACCTTCGTGGAAGGGTGGCTCGCCTTTTCCCTGCTTCTATCTCTCGTCCGCTTCAGGGTGTCAAGCTCCTTGGAGGCTCTGTTAGTGCAGATTCTGGTTTTTGCCTTGATTTAGTTGCGCGCCGGGTTTCCAAGACCATCTCTTTGTTGGAGGCTATCCGCAAGCTTGATGATCCCCAGTGTGAGCTTCTTCTTCTTCGCAATTGTGCGGGGGTGGCGAAGTTATCTTATGCTTTGAGGACCTTCCCGCCTTTGTCTTGTGGTGATGCTCTAGTCCAGTTTGATCAGGCCTTGTGTACTTTCTTGGAGATGATCGTTACAGGTTCAGGGCCTGGTTTCGGGGATTGGCAGTGGCGGCTTGCCACTCTTCCCATCAGACTTGGAGGTCTGGGGGTCCTGTGTGCGGAGGATGTCAGTCAGTATGCTTTTCTCGCTTCTCGCTTGCAGTCTAGCTCTTTGCAGGATAGGGTTCTGTTGAGGTCCGGGGTTACTTCTTCTGGTCCTACCTTTCAGTCTGTTCTTGACAGTTTCACGACCTTTTGTGGTGTTGATGTTCTCTCTGTCATATCTAGCTCTCCTGCCCCCCAATTTATGCAGTCTTTGGCAAAGAGCTATTTTGGTGTCATTGATGCACAACTGACGTCACGATATGGGTTGAGTCATTGGCAGAAGGCTCTTCTTAGTTGTGTTTGTGCCCCTCATGCGCAGGATTACTTATTCACCATTCATATTGATGGGTTGGGACAGCGGATGAACCCTCGACAGTTTTGTGCTGTGTTGTGTTATCGCCTTGCAGTCCCTTTGTTCCCTGATGGTTCCTCTTGCTCGAGTTGTCATGTGCGACGGATAGACCAGTGGGGTGACCACGCTGTTCATTGTTCTAGCGAGGTGGGGGTGAAGTTTCGGCACAACCTTGTGCGTGATACCTTCGCTGACATCTGTTCTAAGGTTGGTGTTGCTGTGCGAAAAGAGGTCCCTATAGGGTTCCTCACAGATGTTGGACGGGACCTACGCCCGACAGACTTGTTATTATATAATTGGTCCCAAGGTCGTGACGCTTGCATGGATGTTACAGGTGTCTCTCCTTTTGCTGGTGGGGGTTTGGATTCTTGGGTTCCTGGAGCTGCTTTGCAGTCTGCCGTTCAGAAGAAGAAGAGTAAGTATTCTTCTAAGTGTGCAGAGCACGGCTACTCATTCATCCCGTTTGCCTTCTCCACTTTTGGGGAGCTCGATGAGGAGGCTTTGACTACTTTTTCGCGCCTTAAGCGCTTGTGTGTTAGCCATTCCAATGATGTTAGGACTGGTGTTTTCCTTTTTTCTAGATTTAGCTTTTGTATTCAGAAAGGGGTGGGAGCACAGCTTGTCTCCCGACTCCCTTCCAATTTTGCGTGATTAATAAAAGTTTAGTTTTATAATTAAAAAATAATAATAATAATAACAATAAAATAAAAATTAAATTAATTATTGATCGCAAGCTTCGGTCATTTTTTCAAGGTGACTGATTGATGATCGAAATGAGTCGATCATGATCGCGATCAAGCTCGCGTTATCGATCTCGATCACGATCCGAGCTTTGAACAATCTTTAGCACGATCAGCTCGATTCTTTAACAACCCAAGTCCGAGTATAAATTTTTTGATATCGATGGAATTTCTGGTAGCTAATATTCAAACAAAAGCACAAGTCTTCCATAGTGGAAAACCATTTGAGTGAGAATTAGATATAGATTCTCACCCGAAAGTTTTGAATTGCCATTATCGAATTCAATATGACATGTTGACATAGGAGTTAAAAGTTGATTTGGTCGTAAGTTGTTGGAGTAGTAAGGAGATTGGGGTTCAAATCCCAATAGAAATATAAGATTGAAATAGATATATTTGGAGCTATAAGGTGGATGGTGATTAAGTGATTGTGTAAAAGTAAAGTACTGTTAGATTTAGATTTGACGTTTAAGAAAGAATTGACATAATATAATTAGTAAATTATTTGTAGAAACCAAATTAAGCTAATTCATGTTGATATATAAATGAGGAAATTATCGCCGTAATTCCAAAGGAATGGGACACACAGACAGATCAAGACTAGACCCGCGTAAAACCAAGAGTGGTTTACTTTGAAACTTTCAAACCCTGGGAGAAATGGTCCAACACTATTTTATATTATCACCAAAATTCTTAGCTCCATCACGCTTAATTTGCCTATAAATAGAGAGAACTTTGTTCTCTATTTCATAATCCAAAGCAAATTACAAACACTTTCAATCTAGCGGGAAACAATTAAGTCAAAAGAAACACAAGAAACAATCATGGGTTATTATACTAGCTCCTCCCCAATAAAAACTATCTGTCTTTTCATAATACTTATTAACGTTGTTACAACAAATGCTCAAAACACCAGATGTCCGTTCCAATATTTGTACCACTTGGGAGATGGAGTTTTCGACAATGGCAATGCGATTTCGCATGTTCCGTTAGGGTCTCGACTTCCAGCTGCAAGATTGCCATATGGTACAACAAACCCGGGACAATCTACTGGTCGTTGGTGTGATGGCCTCCTTGATATCGATTATGGAGGTATATTACACATCTATCTCATTCATATACGCACATGTGTTGATTTCATCTTGATTCAAGAGAATACTCAATAAAAAGTTCATGTTGAATATGGTTTGCAGCACAAGGCCTCGGATTTCCAGAAATTACAGCTTATTTGGCCCCCAATTCTTCGTCTGCCAACGCCATCATGTTTGCAGTAGCAAGAAGTCCAGTTCTTGACCGCTCGTTTTTCAGAGCAAGAGGCATTAGAATTCCAGCCTATACTGCTTCGCTTAGAGTACAAATGAACTGGTTTAAAGAGTATCTCAACTCTAGCTCCTCAAATGCTGCAGGTTTGTGGAAATAATCTTTCGATTGATACATCCCCTTGGGTCAGTTACTTGTCAAACGAATCATTGTATAACCATGAATATTATTTCATTTGTAACAGATCGTATGAATAGAGTGGTAAACTCTCTTTTCCTGTTCGGAGATGTTGAAGCTAATGACATAACCTACGCATTGCTGCAAGGGAAGTCTATCCAAGAAGTACAAAGTTATATTACATATATAACACAAGCTCAAATCAATGCTGCAAGGGTAACTGAACTATAACCCTGTTGTACAATATATATATTATCTAAATTGTTTTTTAGCCCGCCCTAAACATTGTACTAACAATTTGCGATTTAATTTATTCAGGAGTTCATTAAGATGGGTGGAACACGTGTTATACTTCCGGGAAATGCTCCAATGGGATGTTACCCTTTTATCCTGACTCAGTTAGCTAGTAAAAATACTTCTGACTACGACGACATTGGATGTTTGAGAAGTGTCAATGATATCATGGTATTGAAAAATAATGATCTCCAACAAGGTGTCGAGAATCTTCAACGGGAATTCCCAAATGTCTTCATAAGTTATGCTGATTTTTACAACTCGGAGCTATCTCTTATTCGTGAGACGTCTGTTGCCCAAGGAAAGATAGCATTGCAAGCATGTTGTGGAGTTGGAGGAAAGTACAATTACAACGGTAAAAGATTTTGTGGGTCACGAGGTGTGCCAGTTTGCTCTAACCCGAATGACTACTTCTTCTGGGATGGGATACACTTGACACAGGAGGGCAACAATCGTCTTTCAGCTGTTCTTGCGGAGGCTGCTCTACCTACCCTCGGATGCACAGCTTAATCATCATAATCAAGCAACAATTCATCAATGATACCCATAGCTGGCCAGCAAGATATATAATGCTGTTTTTCCAATTTTGCTTTGTTAAACCAATTCTTTCAAAGTTGTAAAGTAATATGCCCCTCTCAAATTATCAATAAATATCAGTTCCTTGAATAACCTGTAGGTAAACTAAATTCAGTCAGAAAATTAAGAATACAAATGGAAATGACCAAAACGATGTCGAACAAAAAAATCATGTGTTCATGTACACTGTTAACTCGGAGAATATTGGTATTCCACTTTAATTTGTCGATGATTTAAACAAGGAGTTGATCGCAAAGAAATAGCCAATATAACGTGCATATATCCGATGCATGCCGAACCTCTAGAACTATTTTTTTTTTCCTGCCCACAAAGCGCTCTTTGCATATTCTCAATGAGCAACAGAGTCTTGAACAAATGAATATCAAAGACGATTTCAATATGTACACATAAACAATTAGATGTTGATTCTCCTTGAACATTCATCCATATGTTTTCCGAAACATCCATGATCCATCATTCTAACCAAGTTGCTTCAGAGATATATGGAAAAAAGAACAGCAGCATCGGAAGAGTCATTTATGAAGAGGTTCCTGAAATACTGGCCCTTTCCACGTTTTGATGGCGGGCCAAATCCATTAGCATCTGGTTCATGGTCCACAGAGGCTTCTTTCTCGTTCTTACTTGCATGTTCATTAGTTGCGACTTCTTTAACTGCAGCACCATTGTTCCCTAATGCATCTGCTTGCTTTCCTATTGTTAACAAAACTCTGAGCTTTTAAAGCTCGATCTGTTACACAGTTACAGAGCTTTTGAAGCTCTGTTTTCAGAGCTTGATAAACTCTGTTACAGAGCTTAATCAAGTTAAATCAAGTTCGAAAACAGAAATTGATTGAGATGAATATGAAACAAGAAATTAAAATCGAGGAAAGAGGGTTCAATTTCAATTTTGGGAATGGAATGTATTAGGGTTAGGGTTTATAGAAAAGGGGGATTTCAATTTTGTCAATTAGCACTCTCATTTACCTGATTTCAGTTCGTCTCCAACCAATTCAGCCACCTCAGTGCCAAATCAGCGACATGTCACTCCGCATATACGTAGAGGAGTGCATGGAGCAAACAGAGGAACAAATACGAAGTAAACTTTAGACTTACGGGACCAAATCTGCAATTAACCCGTGTTTTGTTCAAAGGTGGAGGGGGCGATCGAGCTGACTGCAGGGCAGGGTTGTATACTAAGCACGGGCTGTGGTGGCTGCTCATGATGTTGATGAATTTGTGGGTGAAAATCAGGGATAGCAGGTGGCTCGAGTAGCTTGGAGTCCAGATTGGGGACATTGACATCAACAAGAATATCACTCCAAGTTCGTGAGTGTGTCATCACATCACCAGTTGCAATCAGCTGATCGACCCAGTCTTGAAAGTCTGTTTTCTTATCATTGTATTCTACTTCCATTACACCTAGTTGGCCGTTCTCCACAGGGACATTCATCGGAATGTCATGAAAGTTTCCGATAGAGTCCATACTCCAAGTGACGTTATTAATTTCAGGAGCAAACTTAATTATTTACTTGGTTCAGTGACATATTTGGGTGGGATTGGTTATCCAATGGAGAAGAAACTGTATCTTTCATGTTATCGGACAGTGTTGATGTGGATTTCTTGATAAACAATACAGGAGCACGTTCTATCAATTCATGATGTACGGCTGTTAAGTCTGGAACTACTTATTCTATCCATCTGAGTTTGCGTTGGAATGGAAAGTACGGAGGGTAACTCTGGAACTACTTATCGATCAGAAAAAGTAATTTATTTTTCATCCAATCCCGCTCGTTTCTGGCCTCTGACCCCGTATATAATGTCACAAGCTCATTGTGAGGAACACGATGAAGCTTAATTTGTTGAATCTCTATAACATGAGCTAGCAAAGAGAGAGACCGATCAATGGACAATGGTGCAGTACGGAAGATATACTTGAAAGTTTCAGCTCTGATTTAATTTCTTTCAAAAATCACAACAGTCTTATCTCAAAAGTCAAACGTCAACGTTTGAAGTGAGGAGCAAAAATTGGAAGTGGCGCAGCATCACGACACCAACCTATCCCGCAGACAAGCAAAATTAAACACAACCTATCTTCCAAACAATCAACAACGTCAAAGTTTAGATTATAAAATTTTACAATGTAATTTTGTTAAATATTTGTCAAAATAATTTAAAAGTAATTTGTAGTTAAAATTAGAAACGTGTTGATCTACAAAAGTCAAATCGGGATAAGTATTACTGAGACGGATGGAGTGTTTTGCATGAATCATCCCAATTATCAAGCATCCAAATTAAGTCGGGAGCATCATCCATCAAAATCAACGAACAAGAATTGAAATTTAATTGGCAAGCATCGTAAAGTATCATCCATCAAAATCAACCTGCAAGAGTTGAAATTCAATTCACACGCATCGACACGCATCACCATCAAAATAAACCAACAAGAATTGAAATTCAACCGGCAAGCGTCGGGAAGCATCATCCATCAAAATCAACCGGCAAGAATTGAAATTCAAATATTTTTTTAGAAGAAATATGTAATTTTCATTTCACAAAATATCGAGGTCAACAATTACATAGTAGGCAAATCATCAATACCCTCAAGCGAACATAAAGTTGTCCGTGCAAGACGGTGAGAAACTTCATTACAAATTCGAGGAGCGAAATTAAAACTTAACGAATCAAAATTAGAAGAAAGAAGTTTAATGTCTAATAAAATACTCAGGTCCTAAAGCAGAAAATAAATGACTAGTATTAATAAATTGAAATTCAATTGGCAAGCACCAATTCCATGAGAACCAGGCTATAACATCTATTACCAAGCATTTGACTGAAGATGAGATCCGTGGGATAATGTAGTTTGTTTGAGAAAATTTAAAATTTTAGTTAATGCTACTATACCAAAAAGTAGCAAGAAAAGTATTTAAATTACACTCATTTGAGATAAAGTTAGAAAATGTAACCAATTTATAATTATTCCCTTTTTTTAAAAGCAATAATACTAATAATTAAGGGCATGCGTGATTCTTTGGAAGATTGAAGTTTGTAGAGTTTCAAGGCTCGAATTGTGCCTCCTTGTTTCGGTTTTAGGAGATCTAACCTTTGTCGTTTGGTTTCGGTTTGGTGGTTGAAGTTGTGTTTTCATAGGCATTAGCCAAATCCGTGATCGCCCCGTGGCACAAGGGAGAAAATTATCTAACGTATCTAGCTAAGTCCCCTAAAATTGCAACGAAATATATTTCCCCTCCTTTGGACTTAACTAAAAGTTTGTGGTACAACTTGCAGACTCCCGAATCTTGACCTCTTGTCAGTGGATGGACTCATGTACATACTATACGAGGAGGGTTAAGAGTCACGACCATAACGTTTTTTGGGTTGCTCGTGTCCACTTTCTTCACTAGGTAGGGTACTTGGTGTTCTTGGCCTTTTCTTGGTGCATCTTTTGTGCGTTTTGTATGTAAAACTTTGGTGATGTTGATTATAATATATTTTTAACCGTTAAAAAAATAATAATTAAGGGCATGGGTGTCTTCTTGTACAGTAAAATGTCCGCGTTACCCGACTCTCATATATATGGAGTATGACTTTTGGCAGTATGTTCAAATTTTAAACATAAATGGCAAAGTCAAAGTCCGATCCAACATGTTGGCCTTCTTTGTCATATCCACTATAGGACCTTGCGTAGTCCGTCAAAATGAGTAAGAAAAAATGTCAATGAATAGTTAAATTTTTTTCGTTAAAACTAATTAATAAATTAACAATTATTATAATACTAAAAATTAGCTAGGTCAATATATATGACAAATGATAAACAAGCATTCATGACTGATTCAGGGTTGACACGACGAATATATATGCCATTTTCCATATTAATGTGACTTCAATCATATGTGGACTGGACTATATATGTTATAACTTGTAAGGAACACGAATTTCCGGTAAATTGGTTAGTTACGGTCAGTTTGTGATAATATACAAATGTAATATGTATATCACCGAAAAGTCCTCTTAATGGTTTTGCCAAGTATATTAGGTTAATTCTAATCAACTAATCTAGAAGTTCAACTCTAAATGCACATAGATACTTGTAAATTTCAAACAATACTGCAAGTTGTAAAATTGTAATCTTTTGGCTCCGTCCCAGACTAAAATGTTTGTTCGTTTTACTTTGAAGACAGAGTTTAAGATATACGAAGTATATTAAAATGAAGCAGTGGACGTAAAAAATGGAGATGTACATTTTCTTTATCTAAATGACTCAATGTACACTTTGCCATGCAAATATAAAATGAAACATTTGTATTTGTATTAAGATAAATATGTTACATTTCGATAAGGGATGGAATATAAAAAAATTGAAACAGCCAAAAGTTTTATTAATAAGAGAGCCAAGTAATGCTCGACATAATTACAATAAAGTTCAAAACCGGAACACACTCCGAATCAAATTACAACCAAACAACTACATCAAAAAATGAAATACAAAAATATATTTGTATGAAAAAAAGATTTTTATAATAACGATAGTCGAGTGGTAAAGGTGTTAGAGTAGAGTAAAGTTAGATTTGATCGTTTAAATAAATAATTATTATAACAATATTACCACATTTTTGTACAAAAATATGGTAGTAATATTTATTATTTATTACTCATCTGTTTTTTTTTTATTCTATACGTTTGTTTTGTTGACATTTTAACCCTGTTTGACATTCAATAATTTTTTTTTAAACGGCAAATATTACAACTACTCCTACACTAATGCTATACAAATTTCCTAAATCACCTTATTTCTCCACACCTAAACCAACCTTATAACTTCGCGTATGTCGGGGATCGAACCTTGCACCTCTCCTTCACTAGTCCAACTCCATACCGCTGCACGCCTGCACCACCTTATGACTCCCGACATTCAATAAATATTAAATTAAACTGTAAAAATAAAATGTGAAATGATATTATGAAAGTCTAGTCACTCGATCTATTTTTATAATATAACTTTATTAATGTTTTTTACGGTTTGATTTAGAATTTATATTGAAGGTCAACCCAGGCTAAAGAAAATCAACAAAACAAACGTATATAATAAAAAAACAGATGAGTATAATAATTTCCGTGGACATTCAACTAGCTAGCTAGCAACCCGAGTGCGCGTGGATTTTACTCTTTTTTTCTTGTAACATAGCATTTCTTATGCTATTTTCTTTTTGAAATCTATTAGCCTTTTTCTTTTTTCTTTTTTTTTTAAAGAGCCTTAATTAGAACTGTATATGGCGGTCATGAAAAACCGAAATTTATAATGTTCATTCTTTAATTTGAATATGCCATGCATATGCAGCATGCCATGAAGTAGAATACCGAAAGACTTGTTCTACAATCTACACTTATCTAGCTCTTTTTAATAATATATACTCCAACCCAACTGTAACAACCTCTTGTCGTCTATTAGTACGAAAATTTGTGGAGGAATTAATGGTTTTTAAAGGATAGGGACATATTAGATTTGATTATCCGATCCATTTAGCTAAGTAATGAACGTTGAGGGCCGGGTGACATGATTCACTCTCGAATTTATATGGAGAATTGTGAAATTTGCTTGTGATCGTGATCGTTTTAATTTACCTATGGAATGAATGTTGTGAATTTGATGTACAATAAAGTCTCATCTAACTAACCATTTGAATCGACTTGTACAAAGTTGTGCTTTTGTGCAGATTATGTAGCGGACTCGAAAATTTTAATGTCGGTGGAATTTATGTTGGATGAAATTCAAACAAATTTATAATTCTTCCTCATCTAAACCTCAAACAAATTTATAATTCTTCCTCATCTAAACCGCAAAAAAATTGTTATTAATTAAAAAAAGAGCATAAAAAATACTTCGAAATAATTACAACGGAGATACACAGAACAAGACTCTGGATATATGGAATTCAATATGAGATAATATAATTAGTACGTAGGAGTTATAAGGTGGTGCAGCGGTAATGAGGTGGGATGGTGAGGAGAGGTCTAGGGTCCGATTTTTTACGGTGACAGGGTTATAATGTTGGTTTAGGGGTGGAGAAATAAGATGGTTTAGAAAGTTTGTATAGCATTAGTAGTTTTTGTAATATTCGCCGTTTAAAAAAAATATGATTGCTACATAGAAATTAAACACCATCAATTAATAAATGTTGATTGATATTATATATTTCAAAGAGTTAAAAAGGGTACTTCCAAAAAAATTATATATCAAAAGAGGAAATTATCGCCGTAAATCCACAAGGAATGGGACACACAGACAGATCGAGACTGACCCGCGTGAAACCAAACTGGTTTACTTTGAAATGTTCAAACCCTAGTAGAAATGGTCCAACTATATATTTTATTTTATCTTTTTCTTCTTTCAAAAAGAATTATTACCAACAATTCTTAGCCCCATCACGCTTTGTTTGCCTATAAATAGAGAGAACTTTGCTCTACACTTCCTCATCCACAGCAAATTACAAACACTTATATACAATCTAGCGGGAAGCAATTAAGTGTAGCAAAAAAAAAGGGAATATCAATCATGGTTTATCATACTAGTAGCTCTTCACTAAAAACTGTTTGTGTTTTAATACTCCTTATCATCACCGTTGTTACAACAAATGCTCAAAATACCAGATGCCCATTCGAATATTTGTACCACTTGGGAGATGGAGTTTTCGACAATGGCAATGCAATTTCGCATGTTCCACTAGGATCTCGACTTCCAGCTGCAAGATTGCCATATGGTATAACTAACCCGGGTCAATCTACTGGTCGTTGGTGTGATGGACTTCTTGATATCGATTATGGAGGTACATTACACATCTATTTATTCATACATATGTGTTTCATCTTGATTCAAGAGAATACTCAATATATATAAAGTTTATGTTGAATATGATGTGCAGCACAAGGCCTCGGGTTTCCAGAAATTACAGCTTATTTAGCTCCGAATTCTTCTTCTGCCAATGCCATCATGTTTGCAGTGGCCAGGAGCCCAGTTCTTGACCGCTCGTTTTTCAGAGCAAGAGGCATCAGAATTCCTGCCTATACTGCTTCGCTTAGTGTACAAATGAATTGGTTTAAGGAGTACCTTAACTCTAGCTCCTCAAACGTGGCAGGTTTGTAAAAACAATCTTTCAAATTAGTATATCACATGTGGTCAGTTACTTGTCAAATGAATCATTGTATAACCATGAATATTATTTCATTTGTAACAGATCGTATGAATAGAGTGGTAAACTCTCTTTTCCTGTTCGGAGATGTTGAAGCTAATGATATAACCTACGCATTGCTGCAAGGGAAGTCTATCCAAGAAGTGCAAAGTTATATTACATATATAACACAAGCTCAAATCAATGCCGCAAGGGTAACTGAACTGTAACCATGCACAATATATTATCTAAATTGTTTAGCCCGCCCTAAACATTGTACTAACAATTTGTGATTTAATTTATTCAGGAGTTTATTAAGATGGGTGGAACACGTGTTATACTTCCGGGAAATGCTCCAATGGGATGTTACCCTTTTATCCTAACTGAGTTAGCTAGTAAAAATACTTCTGACTACGACGACATTGGATGTTTGAGAAGTGTAAACGATATCATGGTATTGAAAAATAATGATCTCCAAAGAGCTGTCGAGAATCTTCAACTGGAATTTCCAAATGTCTTCATAAGTTATGCTGATTTTTACAACTCAGAGATATCCCTTATTCGTGAGACGTACGTTGCCCACGGAAATATAGCATTGCAAGCATGTTGTGGAGTTGGAGGAAAGTACAATTACAACGGTAAAAGATTTTGTGGGTCACGAGGTGTGCCAGTTTGCTCTAACCCGAATGACTACTTCTTCTGGGATGGGATACACTTGACACAGGAGGGTAACAATCGTCTTTCAGCAGTTCTTGCGGAGGCTGCTCTACCTACCCTTGGATGCACAGCATAATCATCATAATCAAGCAACAATTCATCAATGATACCGATAGCAAACATGATATATAATGATGTTTTTTAAATTTTATTCTTTTTGTTAAACTTAATTTTGTTTTTACCAAGTCTTTCCAAGTTGTAAAGTAATATGCCCCTCTCAATTATCAATAAAATATCAGTTCCTTGAATATATGTTACTATGTAACCTGTCAGTAAAAACATAATAACATGCATGTACCCGGTACCAAGACTCTTGATACTACAAGTACAACATTATCTAAGATATGTGTCGAGATAGAAAACATTATTTTCCTCTCAATCTTGCTCATTTCTGGCCTCCGATCCCCAATATTAGGTCACAAGCTCAATGCGATGAACACGCGGAAGCTTAATTTGGTGAATCTATAACATTATAAGCTAGTAAAGAGAGAGACCGTCAATGCATGGTGCAGTACGAAATATACTTGAAAGTTTCAGCTCTGATTTTATGTCTTTCAAAACTCAAAAGACAATCTTATACTATTAAAAATCAAACGTCAAAGTTTGAAGTATATAAATGATTAATGTGTACGTACTTAATCAAATTCGTTTAATTGTATACCAGGAAACATTAATTCCACTCGTAATGATTGATGATTTGATCGACCGAGTTGTTCTTATATAATCGAGGGAATACATTCACTACCCCTACTAGCTGCTCCAATTACGTTTAACCCTTGTTAGTCAATCTATTACATATGGGTCCAAAATTTGCTGATTTCGTTGACCAACTTATAGCTTACTGTTACTAATTAAGTGTGGATCCAAACGTGACCTTAGTATTTTTTTTTCATTTTTTTTCACTTTTCTTTTCTTCTTCCTCATCCTTCTTCTTTCCTCAATCTTTTTAGGACCTTGGACTTTCCTCCTCTCCTGCCACTTATTTTTTCTTAAATCTATGGAATCATTCAGCATAAATTCATTTTATTTGACAATTGACCCATTATACCGAAATAGAAATCCGTGTACTCCTTTGCTCTTGGGTGATCAATCACCTCACCTATTGTGCTCATCAATTTGCAGAAAGCCCAAATGTTAGTTCTGATGCAAGTAATCCGTCAGCTCCCTCTGCTGCTAAGAATGGTGGGCATCAGCAGCCACCTGCTCGCAGTATGCGTTTTGTTCACTAATTTGTTTTTCTGGATGCGTTTTGACGGAGTTGAAGGATTAATTATGGGTGGTCTGGGTGAGGGCGCCATATTCAATTAAACCTGGAATATAACTTGTAGATCTATGGACATATTCAGTAAAGTGTTTGTGGTGAACGAGGTTCTTGGACCAGTTCTTGATCGGAGCGGTCTGAATTTTATTTTTTATTTTTTATTTTTTAAAATCTTTTTTTATTAATTTTAAGATATAAAATTTAGTAGGGAATAGTTTGCAATAATATTTGAGACAATTTTAAAATTCAAAAAAGTTACATTTCTTAATTAAGTGTCAAATTGGTGAAATTAAAAAAGATTTGAGGCAAATGTGTAATTAATGAAATTTGGAATTGTTTGGTCTCAGTCAAAGTTCAATATTTGACCAAGGGTAAAAATGTCTTTTCATTAATTTAGTTCGTCAAAAGTCAAAATCGTGGGTTTAGGTGTAATTGAATATATCGAACAGGGGTAGTAAATGTAATTGTTTGACTAAGAAGGACCTATCTGTAATAAAAAGATCTAACATGGATACTATATATAAGAAGCCCTATAACCAACTAGCTAGACCCGTTAGTTAATTAAAAAATTGATTATCTACGTGCAAAAAACGATAATCCATGTACAAATATTAAAAAGTACTGCATTAGAGTAGAATGTTCAAGAGACTTTTTAAGGGTATCTCATCCAGTTGCGCTTTTACATCTATGAGATTCAAATCCGAAATTGTGCTAAAGTGAATCCAAGTCCCTTACAACTTCAATCGAGAAACGTTAGATTTCCTCATTGGTGTTGAATCGGACAACTTAAACAACGAAATGGAATTCCTTCATTTGTTGCCTTGAGTCAACCGCTTTTTGTTTGGCATTAATTAGAAGATCTCCATGAATCCTTTAACGAGTATCTCTGTTCCAACTTTTTAATTCACTTGTTCATGGCAATTGTCAATGGGTGTTGGCGTGTTGCCCTTACATCAATTGTTACATCGGTAAGAGGTTTGAGTTTCAGGTTATAACAATCGTGATTTGTGTAAATTCTCAAGCCATATTGAAGGAGAACCATCAACTCACATGTAGGGATGATAGTCAACTGGGCTATTGATTTATTTATTTATTTATTATTTATTTTATGAAGTAGTTCTTTTTATTACACACAAAATTTATACGAAACTTGTGGGCAAGGGTGTGCCACTATCCGAGTAGACCCCTCTGATACATCATGAAAATTACAGGTTGTGAGCCATGGAGGCTCGATGTCTCAGGCCTAAGAGAACACCTTATGTAGGTGCTTGTCGGGAAGTGGTGAAACTACAGACGTCTTGAAAGTACTACTAGCGAGTTTTGCCGAGAAATCTGGTGTGGAGTTGGTTTCTCTGTATATGCCGAGGAAATGGAGTTCTTCAATATTTGTTGCCAGGCTTCTGATATCTGCAACCAAACTACGGGCTTGCATGAGAGGGTCCAGCATCCTGCAAAATACAATGCAATACATATTCATACATATTCAGAATTTGTTTATATCATAAGCTTTGTAATGTTCAACTGGACTGCCCATAAGCATTTTTTTAAGAACGAAACAATAACTAAACTCATACCACAAAGAGCTAGGAATATTAATATGACATAGATTGATGATCAAAATAAATACTACTACTAGTAAATGATTAGTTACATGAACATGAACCAGTTGTTGGAAATTATGAAGAAAAATAATTAATAAATAATACCTTTTGTGGTTTATTTATTTGGAGACCATTTCTTAATTATTGATTAATTAAGATAAAGTAATATATATATGAAAGCTACTCCGTAAGAGCTTCAATGGATATATTGGATACCCATAATGGACTTTGGATTAGTGAGAAATAAGTGCTTAAAGTTAGAAGGTTGTGTGGGTATGTCCCACATTGCTTGAGATAAAATGAAGTATCTAGTTTATAACTTACTAGTTACTACATGGTGTTCAAGTTGTGTAGTTAGATAAGTTGAGTACAATCTTGATCAGATTGGTACACGAAATTAGAGGACTTGTGTACGAGTGGATTGCGGCCCTTGAACATGGAATGTGAACCGAACTGAGTTTTTGCTGGTTCAACCTCTCAAGACCTTCTAGAGGAATGTTGACTCATGTTAGCATTTGTAACTCATCGGAGTTACAAATATTTAACATGACATTTGTTGTCATTTACATGACATTTGTTGTCATCCATAAGTGCCAAATATTTTGTATTGATGGACATTTATGATATGACATGAAATGCACTTATGGACTTGGGAGTTACATACTCCATGCTCACATATATAAAGAGGTCTCACTTACATGTAAGGATAGAGAACATATATAAGATATATGAGATGTAAGAAATGTAAGAAAGATATCCAAAGAAAAAAAAGAAGAGAAAAACCCTCCCTATTCTATTCTCTTCTTCTCCCCTTGTGCATAATACATGCATTAGTTCTCGTTTGCTGGGGATTGCTAGCTTGTGCGGCTAAGTAATCTCGAAATTCGTTGTATCTTGGGAAGTAGACGGTCAACGTCTCAAGCACCGTAGTGAGAGGGCGTATTTTGCTTTAAGAAGACTGCGTCCATGCAAGCCTCGAATTCAACCTTCATGCAAATGTCTTTCATGAAACAGAAAACAGGATGCTGGACAACACTTCTCAAGCGGCCAACTTCTCCTGAGCCAAGCGGCCCGCTTCAGTTCCAACCAGATTCCAGAAGCCAATTTGCCTTCCCAAGCAGCCCGCTTCCCTGGCCTCAAGCGGCCCGCTTATGTTGTTGTTTTGGAGACAGTTTCTTCTCTTTTTATTTCGCTGCATTTTCTATTTTGTACAAGCAATTATACAATTATATGTATTTTCGATCCATTATGTCCAACACAAGTATTTATGAAAGATTCTTACATAATGCCAAACTACTCCATTAGGAACCTAGCTGAAAACTGTCCAAATGTGGGCACATCTTGGATTCTTCGCGGTGTCTTCAAAGTTCGACAGGAAGTCTATGGGTTGCAAGAGTGGCAGAATATGTAGATCGGACAAAAGTTTAACACACATGCCATGTACTCTGCGTTCAGGGGGGAGAAAAATCATGTTGTGTGGCGTCACTTGGTGATGGGAAATAAAGCTCGTCCAAAAGCAGTTTTTATTCTATGGATATGCCTTCACCAACGCCTGCCTACTAAGGATTGATTGTTACGATTTGGTTTTACAACGATGGGAGCTGTGTTTTCTATGGTGGCTTAGAAACGGTGGAACATCTTTACTTTCAATGCCCGGGAACGCAGCAACTACTCACAGGAACACTGGCCTGGCTCCGGTTACAGTATAGGGTCAGGAATTGGGAGGATGATGTGCAATGGTTCACGACACATGCCGCTAGAAAAGGATGTTGCGCTAAAGTGCTGCGAATGCTGCTGGCAGAACTGGTTTACCAGATATGGATGACACGTAATGATCATATTTTTAACAATGTGCCGATGGACAACCAGAGAATCTTGCAAGAGGCTACCCGATTCACAATGATAAGAGTTGTATATAGCTTGTCTGAAGCTCTTTAAATATATTGAATATTGCAATTCAGAACATGAAACTTAGGATATGTGCCTAGCTAGTCAAATTGGTTATAGTAGGATGATAAGTTGTTGATTTATTGGCCTGGACTACGGTCGGCTTTTAATTTATACTTTATTGGTTTGTGCTAATGAAATGTGTTCATTCTTTTCAAAATCTAACTTTTTAATTCAACTGTCGTTCACAATTGTTCACAACCGAGACTGTGCTAAAAGGATGGATTTTGGTTTTATTATTGTTATTATTATTATTTATTTTTTTGCAGTGATCCCACTATTCTCTAAAAAGTTCTATAAATTAAAATTGGAAAAAAGTTGATCAAACCCCCAAACTATTAGTCATTTGAGACTTTGCCCCCAAACTAATAAGTTTGGTAATTAACCCCTCAACTATTATACTTTTGAGACATTACCCCCTGAAGTGAATTTTTTAGTTAAATAAATAGATAAAATGACATTTGTAGGTGTTTAAATTTTATATATTCAACACATAAAAATATTTATTCATATTTCATGGTTACGAAGTTATATTTCACATGACATATAAAAATTTACAAAATATATTTCCTCCGTAATTATTTTATATTGGCTTTTTCAAGTTATTTTTGCCACAAATTACTTTAAATTACATTGAAAAGTATATAAATAATAAATAATATTATATTTATCATCAAAGTACTTTAAGTATAGTTTCACAACATTTTTATATATTTGTTTACATGATAAATTAAAACCAATTCGTTGTCAAAATGTTTTCAAAACATTTAATTAATTAAAAAAAAAAGAAAAAAAGTAATGGAGGATGAACTAATTATAAACTATTTCAAAATTATAAAATAAAGTTTGACGACACTTAAACATCATGATAATCGACAAAAATGAATTTTGTATCACAACATCCAAAAAAGTAACATATTTGGTTGATTTATTAAGAGTTTATTATTAAATTTATTAATTTGGGGGGCATTGTCTCAAAAACATGATAGTTGAGTAGGTTAATCACCAACTTATACCAATTTTTTCCATTAAAATTATTTGGTCTTACAAGAGTAATAGTTGAGGGGTTTTATCCATTTTTTCCATTAAAATTACCTTCCCCACTTATACCAATTTAAAATGAATTCTATTTAACTTAACGTCACCGGAAACTTTAAATTGAATAGAGGGGGTATAAGTAAAAAATTATAAACAAAGGATATTATAAATCTTCTATCTCACTTTTTTTTATCCCATTCCATGTCCCACTCTCCTACATGTGACATGTGTCATTTTATTTTTACTTATCTAAATTAATTACTTACTTAATTACACATGAATTAACTTGAAAAAATTAACTAGGTAACTAGAGTAAAAAATAATTTTATACATATGAATACTATAGTCTCCAATTCTCCATTTACATTATTTATATACAACTTATTTAAATTTCGGACTATCAGGGTAAAATTAATAAACTCGATCATCATATTCTTCGATGGTAAAATGAATATAGTTGTATGTGTATACATACATACAAATTTCTTTTAGATTTGAAAAATGTAGTACACAAATTCAATATAGTACTACTACTAGTTAAGGAATATTGCAATACATTAGTCGCTGGTTAAAATTTACATTAGTATACATAATGAGAATTCAAAGTCATCAAACATTATATATTAAAATTAAGTGCAATGCAAACAATAAAGAACTTAACTATATAATTTGTTGAAACATTCAACATTAATACCAATCAAAATAATATGAAAAATAGGTTGATTCAAACGTTATACACTTATACCGGATTATATTGAGCACTGGATTCCTTTAGTAAACAAGATTAAATTTGGGTTGAGTGGATACGTACGTAATTTCCGTGAGCAAGATCGATCGAGGAATGTCAAACTTCATATAACCCGAGCTAGTTAACATTATCAAAATTAAGTTCAAAGTCAAGCAATAAGGTATTTTGGTCTTCGTAAAACCAACGCGGTTCAGAGTCCAACTACAACATATTATGGACAATTGTACCCTTAATATAGCATTTGTTTGTAATTTTGTAAACACTGATCATAAACTCACATGCAAGATATATCCAGCTTAAAAGCTTTTTTCAGCTGCCCTCTTCTAACTGTCTAACCGTTCCGTCGACAGATACTTAATATGGAGTATTTAACCAAGTTTTTCAATTGTCGTGGAAAGTTTATTAGACACTTTTCTAGGTTTCCATATACTAAAAAACAACCTATTAATCGAAAGTCCAATGTCAAAGTTTGGACTATATATACATATCATTGCATTTTACAACTTCAACCCAAGTTTTAATATTGATTTGAATGTACTCAATGTGGTATTTAATTATTTTATTTATTTACTTTTGTTTGTAATATACACTAGTACGTATACATATAATAAATTAATGCTTGAAAGATTAACAATAATATACCTAACCTATATTCGTCATTAATGTTAGAGAAATGTTATTGAAAAAAAGAAAAAATAGTAAAGAAGAAAGTTATTTTTTTTAAATTGTTATGTGATAATGAAATAAAGTCTAAATTTAAATTTATGATTCTTACAATTTTTTTTGGATTTTTATTTATTTTTAAAATTATTCTACCAATAGTCGATCAAAAGATTTAGAGAGAGCAAGGGGTACTACATTTTAATACATATTGAGTAATAATAAAATAAAATAAAATACTTTTAAAAATAGTTGTATTGTATCTTTACTTTTTTGATAATTCATATCCTCATACACGTATCGTATTCAATACATATCCGTGCAATAGTATATACCAATATTCATAATGCCCATATAGTACCACAATAACATCGCGCGCGCGTGCACACACACACATATATATATATATATAATCTACATTTCTAGCCGGTGATTATTCATGCATATATATTGAAGTTTTTCTCTATAGACCCTAAATTACCCCTTGTATAACATTGAATTAACTTCAATCATCAAGTTTATATCAGGATGTTATTGACTAATAAAAACTTGATGATTGAAGTTAATTCAATGTTATTGAAGTCTATATCTTTTTGTAACACAGCTTGCCGCGTACAAACTTGATGATTGAATTGAAGTTAATTCAATGTTATTAAATTTTATCTGAGAATACTTCCAACAATTTTTTACAAAGTCAATCCACTAGCTATCAAGAATCCACTGCCTATATATACCTCCACAACTTTGAGTTAGTTCATCATCATCCAAAGCAAAGTCTAACAATTTGCAGAATTTGGATATACAAGTAATACATCTTAAAAGAAAATAACAAGTTCAATGGCTTTTGCTAGTTCATCCTCAATGAAGACAATATGTCTTTTACTAATGTCTGTCTTACTTGTTACAGCAAGTGCTCAAACTCAAAATACTAGGTGTCCATTTCAATATCTCTACCATTTGGGAGATGGAGTTTTTGATAATGGCAACGCCATTGCGACTCTTCCATTAGGACCTACCCTTCCGGCTGCAAGATTACCTTATGGCCGAACCTTCCCTGGATATGCAACTGGTCGTTGGTGCGATGGCCTTTTGGACATAGATTATGGAGGTAAATAAATTGCATGCATTTAGTTCTTCTTTTAAATATAGTGCCATTTTCTTTAATATATTGATAATGACATTAATTGCTATGTTCTAAATGCTTTGCAGCTCAAGGTCTTGGATTTCCTGACATTACGGCTTATCTGTCACCAAATTCTACTTCAGCCAACGCGATCATGTTTGCTGTAGCTAGAAGTCCAGTTCTTGACCGCTCATTTTTCATAGCTAGAGGCATTAAAATTCCATCCTTTGCTGCTTCCCTTAGAGTTCAAATGAACTGGTTTAGACAGTGGCTTAATGCTAGCTCCAGCAGTCCAGCAGGTTCGTATAATTTAACTAAATGCAGCACATTGAATCCCAATAACTAAATATCAGTACATTATTGAGCGAGCGTGCTGCCCTAATGCAATATTTTTGTAACAGATCGTCTTAATAGGGTGGCCAATTCTCTGTTCCTGTTCGGAGATGTTGAAGCCAATGACATTACCTTCGCACTGCTACAAGGAAAGTCTATCCAAGAAGTTCAACGTTATATTACCTATATAACACAGGCTCAAATCAATGCTGCGAGGGTAATAATCTAAAAACCCATTCATTTAATTTCTAATACTTCAAATGAATCAGTATTGGTTTGACTAACTCAACCAACTCCTATTGTGTTTAATTAATACAGGAGGCGATCCAGATGGGTGCAACACGGGTTATACTACCAGGAAACGCTCCAATGGGATGTTACCCTTTCGTCCTGACA